>JAVFBX010231261.1:0-10822 GCA_034783855.1 Mopalia kennerleyi | reverse complement strand
CACGTGGCGATTACTTCGGCGATTGGTAGAATCGCCGCGACCGGGCGATTATAATCGCCCGTGTGTCCCCCGCATTAGATATTGATTTTATTTGACTCCGTTAACCACAAGAAGCTTCGTAGTAAACTTAGAGTAGGGCTTTTATGGATACTTGCTGGATGTTTTTAAGCCTAAAGCAACTTTTAGGGAACAAATAGTTCCTATTCAAAAAGCAAAATCAAAATATTTGCCCATAAAATGCCGTGTCCCTCAAGGGTCGATTCTCTCGATATTCCTTTTATATATACACGACCTACCATGTCTTGCTTTTCAAATTCAATGTACGCAGACGATAACAAATTTTACAAAGAAAAATTCCTGAATGAGAATTTTCAAAATAACCTAATTAATGCCGCTTGAATTTAAATCCATCTTATGTAGATAAATGTAAAGCTTTCGATGTACTCTGTTCGGACAAGAGACGCATTGTTTTATATACAGGTCTTTTAAGAGCTTTATACATGCATTTTAATAGCCCACAAGCGTTTACCAGCATAACTACATCCATTTTCTATTCAAGGGTCAGTATATGTGTAAGACGAGACTTTCACATTACTATCCCTTGCTGTAATTCGAAGGAAAAACGTGGCAAAATTTTAATTGGACTATGGTAGAAACACGTAGGCCAACCAAAACGTTGTTTACACATCAACGTCTACAACAAACAAGCGTGGCGCCACTGCCAATTAACATGTCTGTGATGACAACAGGACTCGTTAAAGGGACTAATATCCTGCGTGTATATTACACATAATGGCTACTTGTCATCCTGTGTTTAGACGGCCTCTTTCTTATTCTACGAAAGCCCCAATCTGATTGGGTAGAGTAAAGAGAGGTCCTCCGAAAGTAGCTGTTGTAAACTCGAGCTAACTCGGGTTTTATCGCCTATGGAGGCAAGGTAAGAAAGGAAGAGAGGCTTGATACGACGATCTTCTTTCCGCCTTGCCTCGGGAAGATGAACTACATCTTGATGTAGCCACTTTTTACAAACTGGTTATCTTTTAATTTTTTTAAAATCCATATCTATCCCTTATTTGTCTACCACTTTCTCAATTGTAACCATTTTGTTATTTTTATTTTTTTTTATGGAACTAGTCTACATTATAACAGTACCGTTTGACTTTTTTTAAGTTTTAGAACTGGATTTTCACAATACTATAGTACCTTTAGTTTTTTTTATATGGTTACAAACTTTATGCTACATTATGGTGTAAATAATTATTTATGTTGTCTGTAATATTATGTTTATGAATATAAAATATATATATATATATATATATATATAAATAATAAACAAAACAAATTTCCCACCAGTGAGTTTTACAAGGATAAATAGAAAGCTATTCAACACTTAAAAGGAATAAGTATTCTAAAAAGAAAGACATATATTAAATATTTTGAATTGAAATATATAATAAAAATAAGGTATAAAAGTGGAGAAATGCTGTGTCGTTCGACATTCTGTGAAGTGTGTCTTTCATGGAGGTTGTTGCAGTACATAACTTTTGTCCGACACTGGACCATCTTCTCAAAGCAAGGGAATAAATAAACAAGAATAAACTTGAATTTGTTTACACTTGCCGTAATTGACCACTTAAACGTAGCGAACAAATCGTTGGACTATTATAGAAGCGTACAGCCAACCAGAAAGCCGTTTTCAAATCGTGTCCGCCGACAGCAAACAAGCGTGGGACCAATGTCACTGGTCTCGGCGAAAAAGTTTTTACCTTCCATCAAGTGTCGATAAATATTCTTAACTGCGCGTGTTGTGTTAAACAGCTTGCTGAAGTTCTTGGTTACAGTCTCACTGCGAGTGACAGCACGTTACACACTTCACTACTCTTGAACATCGCTGGCCTCCGAGTTACCTTTTACATAAACGGTTATTATCCCACAGTTAGAGTAGACCCTGTGCGTATGTTTGTACATTTGCTTGGATAATTTAATCACACACTTCGTGTGTGCATGTAGCCTAATCGTCGTGCTATATTTAGACCGAAGCTTACTTGGTTGATGATTCAATCTGATTGGCTGTGGATCACGGGCTAACTCTAAAGTAACTCCGATCTTAAAGTCTGTGATGGCAAGGTAGGAAAGCAAGAGAGGCTTAATACGATCTTCTTTCCCGCCTTGCCTTGGGAAGAGGAGACTGGACATACAATCTGAATTTAATGGTTTCAGTTGGTGTCATATGGGTTTACTTAATTTTAGAAAAGTAAAACCAACCTTTGCATTTATTAGTCGCAATTGTTATACTTTTCATCACGTTTGATGGATTGGCGTTAAGCGCCATGCTCTTGTGTGAAAGTGTTGTATAGTATTTATGATATTGTTGAACTCCTTGTGTTAGAAAATGGACAGAACTATTTGTTATTATCCCTTTTGTTTAAAGTAAAACATTTCAAGTTCATAGAGAAAAAAACAGCATCGAAATAAAATTAAGCCTTTAATTTTAATTGTTAAGCGGGCATATTCCAGCCCCATTTACAAGGTGCTGAAGATCGTGGGATTACCACAATAGACAAGGTTCCAGACTGGGTTTGTTTTTATCATGTCGAGGTCTAGTTCCAGTTGTGAATGGAGTAACTTTTTTTTAAAACCGAAATATCAGACAACTCAATATAACTAATAATTTGGCTTAGCCTACCCCCCTATTGTTATATCAAACAGACAGAATCGATAACCCATCTTTTAATGTCTATTCGATAACAATGGCCCGATAGAAGAGCTTGAACAAACTTCCTGTATATCATAAAGTCATGACGTTTAAGAAACAATATATTGTATTTAGAAATAAATACATGTAACTGACAAAGTGGCATAACACTAGGTTGTAGAAAAGCACTTCCAATAAAGGCGGACTCCCATTTACTGCCTCAATTAGATTGTGGTCATTTATGTTGTGAATATATATGCACTAGTTATGTCCTCGAAATACATGGTCTTCAACCGCAAGCCTAACGAAATATTCCATTATTATCTAAAATGTCTTCAAGTGACACACTTATGCGTGTGTGCTCTTTCAATAACTATAAACCCCTGGAAAATCATGCAATCACCAAAGCTGGAGCGAAATCCTGTCTTGAAGAGAAATTTTGAGGAAAAAAATATGGGCCTCTGTAGAATTTGGGGTAAAATTTCCGACAAAATTGGGCTGCATTCAAGAGGATTTTGGTGTCATACTCAAATGTATCTCACTTATATATAATGACTTTATGTTGGAACTCGTCGGCGTTTGGTGGACAACCCAGAAACAAACCTTGATTACAGTGAAACCCAACGATTTTCGACCATATCTTATTCTCATGGTATATTTTAAAAGGCAATTAACCATATCGTATTTGCCACCAATTAGGCATAGCAGTTAATTAGTTAATTTAAAAATCTGGAAGTCACGTTATTATTCACAGCGAAGAAAAGTCGCTCTCGATCCTATCCGTCCTGTGATGGATGCTTTGGTTGAAATTGTTGTCCTCGGAAGTAACGTTGCTGTTCTCAGCGCTCTGGAGTGTCCGTGTGAATAACCGATGTGAACACAGACTTGGCTTATAACAGTCGAAATGACATACGTGACGATTTGAAGTAGGTCGTATGAAATCCACTAATCTTGATAGAAAGTCGATATATTACTGCAATTTGTTGTCCAGACACCATAGGACAGTAAGAAGAGTCTGTAGGATTCGCCAAATGTATAGGGCTAATTCTCCCGTCTTTGTCCTGTCCCGTCCCACCTATCTCAAACCGTGTCAGAGGTTGGAAATCGATCCGCCGCTATCTCAAAACATATATCTGATTCCCCCCCCAGATACCATAGACACAATTATCGAACTCGTCCTTTCATTGTTGACGTTTAAATAACGTTTGTTTCAACTTCTCACCTGAATTGGCAGGTTATCTCCCTTTGCAAAAAGCAAAATCCGCTAGAAAAGCAATATTGTAGGAAGGTAGGCAAGACAATTTATTGTGTTTAGTGTATCTAACAAACAAAAAAAACAAAGAAATATCAGGTATATGTTTTGATAGGCGGGTGACAGCGGTGGATCAATCTCTAGCCTATGACAAGAGTTGAGATTGGCGAGACGTATGGTTAAGACGAAGGAATAAACTCTATATATTGTGCTACGATAGACCCAGCTTGACTGCGAACAATAACGTCACTTCCGAATTTTAAAGAAACTAACGACTAAACCTACTCCGTTGAAAATGTGACATGGTCTAATATTGTCGTTCAAAATACATAATGAAAATATCTTTTAGCTGAAAATTATTGGTATTTCCCTTCAACCAGCCTGCGATCTCTGGTGGGCTACTCGCCAGACAATTTAGTTACCATATTTCGGGTCAATGGCCGACTCGAACCAGTAACCTTCGTTTATATGTCAGAATAAGTCAAACTTAGTGGTTCTATTGCTTTAACATTGTACTTTGTCGTATAGCAAGATCTTTCAAACCAGATATTGATCAGTAGAGTGCAAGTGATGTTTGTACTTTGTATAAATGTACAATTTCAAGTTCAATGTATTGTAGGACTATTTTGGACTTGATGTGATGAATAATGAACTTTTTCTCATGTCTTTTAGAATCAGGACCTAACGGTTTACGCCCATCATTAATAATTTATGGCTATTACTAACTAGACTTTTTTATCGATGTCATAATACAATTACTGACTTTTTTTTCATATCTTTTGTAAAAAAAAAAACAGTAAAGCTACTGACTTAACTTTCAGTTTATTATACTGAGTAAGTAATTTCTACTGCGATGCCTTTGGCATTGGTCAAACAAAAGAAAAGTGATTTTAGACGGTCGCAAAAGATCTCCAAGTGTAATGTCCCAGTGGACTATTGCTTAAATCCCTAGAATCTCACCAACTATGAGCGTTCACAGTATAATCAGTTCATTACACTACAGGTTGACAGACTGGCTACAATCGGAAATCCTAAATCACCAAGGTCCAAAAGGTGACATGAAAAACGCAAAACGGCTGCACTAATGATGAATATGTTTTATATATATATATAAACAAACAATCGCTTGAGACTGTATAATCCTTCTATAAATGCAGTAGAATGCATAGACCTATCCTCAAACTAATCAATGTGTTGATTTGCTTAATGACCTTTTAAGTGCGGTATTACAAGAGCCACGGATTGTCGGAGTTCTGTAAACTAGACAAAAGTGGACTTTAATCAAAAGGGCTAAATATTAAAAGGAGAGAAATTTTTCTTCTTCAAAGTATGTTAAGATGTTAAGTCTTATGGTGTTTTCGGTATTCTGGAAACTAATTATGTCACCAGCACTGTCTGTGGAACAGAGTGCAACTGGACGAGTTCCAGTCCCAGGAAGACAGTTTGCTGTAACTGTCCGTTTTAACAGTGCTAACACAGCTACGGTTGGTCAAAATCTGTCTGATAGGATTCTTCCAGTCGCCAACTCTAGATGACCCGTTTCAAATCAATCTATGCGTCCTCGGTCATAATTAATAACTTGCCGCTCCAAGCCGAGCCACCTTGCTACATACAGTACAGCATGCATATAGCATTTAAAATCAGCCACAATAAAATATGTATGCGTATGTGTTTTCTCAACTTTTCTGATTCTCTGTGTTGTTCTAAATAGTCTGAAGGTTTGGATTTATCATGGACTTAAATGTTAGAATGTATACAGTATCAGATGAACCGGTGCAATACTTATATGGTCTTTCTGTTACGGTAATCTAAGGTGGGCATCATATTCATGTACTTTCTACATTGTGTTAAAACTATTTTAAAAAGATTGTTAATAAAGGAACTGAAATTATTTGGTAGTAGAGAAGCTAATCCCCTGCTATTTTGATGTAAGCTTCAAATTTTGTATTTGTTGATATTATGTATAGTTTTTGTCACACGAGAAGCTTTTACAACATGAATTACAATATCTGTTTGTTTGGCAGCTGCATTGTCAGCGATTGGTTAGAAACCTAAGAGAACCCCCACAAAAACCATCAAGGTTGTTCTGGTTAAAAACGCCCCTTTATCCGCCAGGGTTAAGTATGGTACCGGTACATTGAAAGGGATTTCAGCAGCCAGATACAATTAAAGAAAGTCCTAGTAGTGTGTTTTGGTAATTGTCATAATGTCACACCTAGGCATGTTATATAAATGCACCTAGTAATCCATATTTGTTGTAGCAGTGTTTCGTGTTTGACAATTGGGCCAGTGCTTTAAATCACACTCCTAAGTAAACATTGGTGAGTGAATCATATCCCTTGATTTTACACTCCTAAATACATTGTTGGCAACTGACAAGTTAACCCTGGTTAAGATCTATATTGTCAACAATATTTATCTAGGTTCTGCAGAACCACATACAGAAGTTATGCTGTGAAGTGAAGCCATGTTTGTGTTGTATGTAGGTTTATTTCACCTATTCGCATTGCTAGTGTTTGTGTTGGAAAACCAGGAAGGAATCGCATAGAAACCACTTGCGATAAACATGTACTCCATTGAAAAAACTAGCTTTCGGCTTGGCCCAACAAGCATCCTCTAACCTGTGCTGACATGGACTGGAAATCTTGCTGTCCAATCAATGCACATCATTGTTTGATTCGTTGGTGTTTTTCTTCACCCATTTGGCAGGCATGCCATCATATTAGTCAAGTAATCTATTGTTTAAGGTAATCCACCAATCAAACAAACCAGAATCGTATTATTCAATCACAGAAAGTGGCCCCAAACAGGCCTGTGCTGTAATCCTCTCCGCCGGAACATTAAAAACAGTCCTCTTAAATTTTGTTAGATTACATTAACATTTGTATTTTCTGCTGCTTTACAGACTTTTAAAAATACATTTTACATCTTAAAATTAAGGCAAAATTGCTCATAATACAAACATCATTGATGATTGGGTTGACAAAACTTGTCTAAATCAGGAGCAAAATCAAATCGCGAACACTGTAAACAATTTGGGAACTCAATAAAACAGTCCTCCGAAAGAAAGTTTTCATAATCATGGGAAGACCCTGCTTGGTCTGTTTTCCCCAACAGCACAGGCCTGCCAAATGCGACATTTGTTCTTATAACAAAGTTATCAGAACTTCAGATCATATTATAATTAATTAAATCGATTTAATAGATATTAAAAGGACTTCTCAGTTCAGTGTTCTTGGCTAATTGTCATCTTAATGTCACGCTGGGATGGTTGGATATTATTGTCAAACTGACAAACCATATTCGGATTGTAATATTGGACAAATAACATTTTAAAAAAGATAATTTGGGAATGCAGTGCTTTGAAATTGTAAATACTTCATTTCATTTGACATTTATGTTTTTATCAAGAGACGACTTTACGAATTTATACTTAAAAAATTGCGACTGCATAAACATTTTCATATGAAATTTAAATAATTAAGCTAAATTTGAGATTTTCCAAACTGTTGCTTATCACCTCTTTCTTCACAATGTATGTATAAAATATACTAGTATGTGTAATATAAATAGTAAATTTAACAGAAGTCTTAAGCTGTAGATCATTTAGGTCCAAAAAGTGAAATAACTTAGTGCTATGAAAAACACCAGACAGGTATTTAAATACATATGGTTTCAGGCATTTATCATACGTAGCCTTTTTTGTAAATATAACTTTGATGGAGTGTTTTTACTTTTAAATATGTAGAATGCATTATTATTAATTTGTTTTAATGTTGCTTTTTTTCTTAATATTATTATTAACCTAACTGAGGGATTTCAGAAAGAATGGTTTGAAAAATAAAAAAATATAAATAGAAAGAAAAAAAAGAATTAACATCTATTTATTGACACTAATCTTGCCTCATCTGGGCAGTTTCATGTCGGAGACCCTTGTTTTCTGGACCGAATTGACTCCCCAGCAAACCTGTTATTCAAGCTGTAGTATGGCATCTAATTTTTCTCTCACAAGTCTGAGTGTTGATAGGCATAAACACAGCAGTGTGAGACAATAAAATCCCTACCTACGCTGGGTACATTTGTCTAAGTGGGGCTTGCCCAGAAATCATAAATGATAAGTACGGTATGGTTTCCAAAATGGCCATTTTGCTTCACTTCTTAAGTAACTGGGTGTCCCTATCTCCTGTATGTTTAAGTTTCTTAAAACAAGGTGTCCAAATGAGGCAATTGTTCACTTCAGGGTGTCCATTTGGACAGGTGGACACCACTCTGCCAAAGCCCTTGGCAAGTGGCACTTATCAAAGTCTTAAATGTGATAAGGTAAGATATCCCCATAATAAATGAAATCTAGACCAAATTTAACGAAACTCAATTTGAATTATGTAGTGGAATCTAAATTGCTGTCATTTAAACTTGATGTCTGGTTGGCCTTTTCTCCTTATGATCCTGGGAATATAATCCTGGGTTATCATTTGAACTATGAAAAACAAACAAATTATTGTTTGCCCTGCATATAAGTATGCGTTTACTTTGATTTATGAACGTAATATTTCCTAAGTGTGCAGGAATTGTGCAAAAACCATATTGTTTTGATTAGGTTGTTACACTTTCTTAGAATAGAACTGAGTGTAGCAACGAGACAAGATACATGTAACCAAGTAGGGCCAGATACTGTATAAATATTTTAAATAACTGCATCAGGCTCTATTAAGTTGTAACACAATTTAAAAACAAAAGATAAGAGAGGAGTTGCTACACTTACTCAGTTAACGATCAGCGCTGGGGGAACAGTAACTTTGAAAGTATTGAATGTTGGAATCTGTACACGAATGATTTCCATTTAACAGTCAGGTTAGCCAAGCCATCTAGACACCGATGTTTACCCTGTCAGCGACTTGTGTTCTTGCATTGCAGATCGATCCGCTTGAAGTCTTACTTCAAAACTGAACTTGTAACACAATTAATATTCAGATTTTTAAAAACTTGTTTACTAAGCGGAGCAAATCATATCCTGCAGGTTTCAAAATATCTGACATTCAAGCTAATTTACCAATTGTTTGTGACATGTGAAAATCAGCCAATCCTAGTTAATTTAATTAAACTGCATCATTTGTGTAGACATGTTACCGGTACACATGATTTATTTCCTCAATCCTTGTGTTCCAGTGGAAAGTAGCGTAATCGTTTAAATTTTACCTGCTCAGATCAGAAAAAATGTACTGGGGCAACTTTTTAGACTGTTGCACTTACAGGTTACGTTGTTACTTGAGTTTGAAATATGTTAAACAATCTGATTCTACAGCACTAAAAAACGGACAGAGTGAAAGGGGGTAAGTGTAAATTTCCGAAAAGCGTTGCCTGCTGTATTGTTGCCTGACATATTGTTAAACTGCTTTGTGCTGCTGCTCTGTACAGATGAATCAGCAGTGTGGAAAATGTGCTAATATACCCCCTTGTAGCTGCATCCAGCTACTCTCCTCTACCTGATCAAGTGATTTCGAGGAAACTGAACTGTATTAAAGCAATTGTAGACAGTCTATTCATGACTGACAATAGCTCTATTAGACTATGCAGGGCATATAAATTGTCAGTTATCTTGGGACTACACCAAACCGAACTCTAAGTCTGAAACTATTAAACCTAACAAACCCTAACTAACCATGTGATTGTTTGTCGCAATGGCATGTTACAAGTGATGGCCCACATCTACTAATATAAATACTGTTTGGGATAGTTTCAAAAGAATAACTGAAATATAGATGTTGTGCAGAGCAGTATGTCAACCATCTAGATGTATCTCATACGTGAGGAAGAGTCGGCTGTTGATCTGTTGAGGAGTTTACCCGATACCGCAACATCGGTTATGAGTGAAGGAAACCAAAGTGTCACTGGTAACCAGTAGAGAAGCTTCACGTCATTACGAGCGAGGGAACATAGCATATTAGTGTGTATAAGCAGTAACCAATTTGTAACGTGTGACGACGTAGGGGAGACTACCTTGCACGTCATGTGATCTAGTTTGAATAGAGAAAGAAAGATCTGAAGTCTCCGCATAATTGGATTCGCTTCCGATTAGTATTCTAGCTCTTTAAAATATATATTTTTTGAAGAACACTAGACGACGATAGGGTACACAACAGCATCTATTTAACTGGGCTTCATACAGTTGAGACAGCCTCGGAAACGTAAAATAATCTGGGTATCGCCCAGTAGAACGCTTCCAAGTTCAAACAGATAACTTCAATAATATACCTTGGGTGGATTAAACTATGGCATTAGCTGAAAGGGCAATATCTTCTACAGGATACTGTCGCAGATGCGTCTCGCCAACCGTTTGTTAAACTTTTAAATCTTAGAAATCTTCTACAATCACCAATCCCTCTAATCGTTTCAAATCCAAAATGGCGGAATGAAGCGTATCGGCATGAATAATGACTTGTAGAAAAACATTACCGCTGCAGGCTTTTTTTTATCAGTGTTATGTGTTATTTTACGCTGCATATACATATTGCTCTTGGTAGTTTATATTTTCTCAATGAGCACACATTTGGATATGATTTAGAAAAAGAAAAAAAGTAAACAGACACCCTGTCTCTAATTTATTGTCGAGAAATGGCGAAAACGGATATGTGGCAGAGTTTCAGAGATACTGAATAACATGTGACTATCGCGTCACGCTTTTAATTACCTGAGACAAGAATCTTACCATTTAAGCAAAAGTAGATTTTTACCCGCAAATCGCTCAAGACGCATGAACACAATACATATTCGTTAGAAGATTGTTAACGTTCCCCATACACGGAGGCCCAGGGTGTTATTTTGTAACCAATTTATTTAATTTATTCCATGTTTTTTCCCCGTCTACTTTCCCCCTG
>JAVFBX010231250.1:0-10822 GCA_034783855.1 Mopalia kennerleyi | reverse complement strand
ACCAAAATAACAACTGAACATATCGTTTTACGACAGCTGCCGTTTTACGGCAGATGATTTGATATAGCCTATTAAGATAAAGAAACCAGACTACTTTACGATTGTTACGAAGTTACGGACTTTACGGCCTGTCAACTCCTTTTTGCCAAATCAAAACCTCGCTCGGATACGAGGTCATACGTTGTTACGATTTGGTACGCTTGCATGCAATATAGTCACGATTGTTCATTTTCAAGTGACATTATCTGCCACGATCTGGTCTCTCGTTCAGATACTATCATTTACGTTCCGATAGGATTGTCTTGATTGAGTCCACGATATGGTCTCGATGTGGCACGATCATCACGGCCAGAGTCCCCGATTTGGGACGATCGAGTATGTGCACATACGTCCGAATACTTTCCGATACTTCCATCACGAAACGATGTGCTCTGTTACGATAGGATACGATTGTGATCGTGATGTATTTATGCTACGTGTCCAAGTCAAGATTGGCGGCACGATTGAAATCGTCGTGGAGTTATCGTGTTGATCCTATCAGATCTTAAGGTCAATCGTGCTAATCGCAGAAAAGTTTTGGACGGTAATACTAGTTCCCTCTATCAGGATTGGCAGCACAATTAAAATCGTCGTCTTAATCGTGGTGATCCTATCATATAAAATCAGACCCTGAGGTCGGTCGTGGCAATTGTGTTGATCATAGACATTTGTTTTAACCGTCCAAAACGTTCCTACGATCAACACAATTGCCTCGACTGACCTCAAGATCTGGTAATATCTGATACGATCACCACGATTAAGACGACGAGTTCAATCGTGCTGCCAATCCTGATAGTGGCAACCTAGCATAACTGTCCAAAACTTTCCCATTTTTTCATTTAAAAAAATTATTTGAGTTTTTTGTTTATTAATGCCATATAAAATAAAATGAATCATAATAAAACATTATACTTAGAAGTCGTCCTTTTTCTAAATATATTTCTAAAAATTAATCGCATTGGCTCAAGTGTGCAGATTAATTAAATTCGATGGATCAGAGCCATCCCTGGAGTATAAATATATATATTTTGTAGCATTGTCCGTCAAATATTAATATCAGGGATCACATGTAAAGACCCGAAAGCTCTTACGATGTGGAAATCCAGCAGCCTGTCGGCCTCAGGTCGCAGGATGTGCCTCCGGGAATCGCGGCGATGTGTTTCGGTCTTTTTGTTTTTGTTTTACAGTTTGCTCTGGCTTTTTCGCCATAGTAAAGTGCGGCAGAGTGCTAAATGGACAATCGTTCCTAAGATAGGTGAAATAATCTTAAAAAACGAAATGAAATCTCTATTAAACAAACGGAAGGGCTAGGTTTCAGTTTCCGGAATTTAATATAATGGTTATATACTACCGTCTGAAACAATGTTAGGTCGTTTTCCTTCCCTTTGTACGAGTCAGTATGAAGTATTATGTTTACTAAACCGAAACAAAATATATTTCCACAGCCTTTCCTCATATCAGAACTTTCGGGCCGGCCCCTGGACATTCACTCTTTTGTTAGGTTTTGACATTTTAATTTAAATGGCTACCACTAGAATATATAATGTCTAGCTTTTACACTTTACAGTACGTTTTAAATATAATTATACTTTTGCCACAGTTTTGCCAAAATATACGCTCTTTTGTCCAAGGTTCAGAAGAAAGCTCCCAAATACTCCATTTTCACAACATCATCCCATGGAGTTTCGCCACATCCTAAACTAAAACCATATACTGATTTTCCAACAAGGACATCTATAATACCACAGTAAAAACTCAACTTATTCAATTCATAATTTACAGTTTAATATATTTTGTACAACTTCCATTTAGGTAAACAATATTATCATAAACCTTCTCACTATTTTCGGGTAGTTATCCAAGTTACAATTCCCTCTTATTTCACCCGATTCCACTATTATAAATGTCTTTAAATTTATTGATGAACCTATTCCAACTCCTAAAACCACTGGCTTCTTTTCATCACAAATACAACATTCATCATTATCCGAGAACACATTCTCAGTCTAGTCTGGAATACGGACCGTCTTAGTTTGAACACATTCTAATTCTGAGCTTTCCTTCTATATATAAGAATTGTTTTTAGTTTGAACAGATTTTCTATTCAGAAATAATGCTCCTTATGATTAAACAATTAATCTCCATTCGATAAAATGCCAATGCAACATAATTATGTCCTGACAATCAAATTTATATACCTCTTCAAAAAACTGAATTCCTAAGAATTCATTTTGCAGCACAATTTGACCAACAAAGTTTTAATAAGTAATCGCATTCTCTGGCTTGAGAACATGTAAATAAATGGATTGATTGCTGAATTGGCATAGGTGAGACGAGCAGATGCCAAATATAAATCCATGTTAACACAATTCTTGCACATCTGGTAAACTGGCCAAAGAACACCAAATGGTCCCAAGCAGACAACAAAACATAAGACAACCATAAGAGACGTTATCATACACTGTCGATTCTGTGAGCTTATATGGGCATGTGCTAATCTAGCTGATTTTAATGCAAGAGCTTTATCTCTTTGCTTAACATGACGGTGTTTTGCTGACTGACCATTGCCATTTAACCTCGAGTTAATATTTACTGTTCTTCATGCATGCTCATTGTGATTATAAGTAGCTCCTGCCAAATCACTTTGATCCCCGGGACAATAGTTACGTGAGACAGAATAGACACTTGGTCTTACAACATCCACAAATACACCAGATTGCAATCTTTTACGTAAGTTTAACCCAAGTTTAATGTAAACAATAACAGTTAATATAAGAGGTAAAAAGAAGACAAATACAGTCTGAATCAGCGAGTAATAACCGTATTCATTTACTCTACAAAATCCATTTTTTATGAAAAATCCCTGTTTAAAAAATAAAGTTACAAATCCGGGGATCCACACAGCTATACCGGCTATCCACAGGGCAATACACTGAAGAACAACTCGTCCTACTCTAAATTTACTTCTGTAGGACAAGGTAGAGGAAACACATTTATATCTATCAAATGCCATCGCTGTCATCAGAAAAACGGAAACAGTCGGGAGTCCATAGTCTAAAACTTTAAACACAACACAGGCTATATCTCCCAATAACCAAGAATGTGTAAGCTGAAGTGTCGTCAATGGGACGCATAAACTTCCAATTGATAAATCTGTAAGAGCCAAGGAAATAGCATTTATTTTAAAACCATTAAATTCTACACATTTCTTCCCTACATTTAAAGCAGCAATGACCAGTAAATTAGCTGTGACCGTCACAATAGCCAACAAAATAAAAGACATCAGGTGAAAGCCACTCAATGTATGGCCCTGTTTAGATAGTATATCACAATCACACAGTGTTATGTTAAAGCACTCTCTGGTTGAATTTATTTTTAACAACAACACATTCTGTTCCATTTTTTTGTTACTAAAGTCACTGGTTGTGATTTGGTGCAACCTGTTTTGCGCTTGTGTTCTTACGTGCTCACAACCTGTTCAATTCGTTACCGTCTAGTATCAAAGAAAACGCATTGCTACGAGATGAGAGTGTCTTGTCGTTGAGACCTGCCTGCCTCAGAAGAATAAAATGTCTTGCTGACCCTTGTTTTAACATAAACCCATCGACACGAGAACTGTATTAGTGTGGAATCGGTTCTAAGCCATCACGTCGTGTACAATCCATACGAGCAAAACTTTCACCCGCCGAAATTGCAAGTCTTGTTTATGCACATAGAGAAGGAAAGCAAAACAAACTAACTGAGTATGGACATAACGGAACAATATTTTTCTGGAAAATTGTTTGACACTTTTGGACCCAATTACCGCTGAATCATTTGCTTACTCCGTGGAAGCCGCATTAGAGTACTGATGGTTATCCTCAAAATCTGTTTGGGACAAGTTAGGATTCACTCTGAGCAAGGCTAAAATAAGTAGCACAATCTGCATTATGAACAGGAAAATTTTTGAAGATTGTGGCCTGCGTTGACTAACTCTATAACTGTTTCCAACTTCTGCATGTCACTTGACGTATTTTGTAACTTACGTAATGCAAAATTAAGGCAATAGGAAACGTGACATTCCCTGGGATATTTGTAGCACACTGCTGTAAAGTCAATAAAATTGTCAACAACGAAGCTGAAGTAATGGTTTCAGTAAACCCACCGATTGAAATTACGATAGTGGTAAACATTCAACTATCTGTATTGTTTGGCAACTAATTACCTATTAATAACTAACGTGTCAAATACCATAATTTCTACAAAAGGGTGAATGATCTACTCTATCTGATATTTGGCGTCAGAATACTTATTAATCACGAACATGCCAACCACTATATAAAGTTCGATAAATTCGAAACATTACATTATGTATGAACCATAACTTATTTATTAACATGAAGTAAAAACAAACAATCGTCTTATAACAAACACACCATATATCTCATATTTATATTTTGAATAAATGAGAAGAAAAAAATGCTTGCCTCCACAGTGTTGCGTGATAAACTGGAAACACGCAAGAGAAAGGACAGAAACCAACAACAGGTCAACAAAACGATACATATATTACATTTGGGCAAAAACAACATCATTTACAAACACAACTATAACACATAGTACAACAGACAAGGATACACAGGCGCCTGAATATATAGTAGAGGTTGGAGTGGTGAGCTACACCACTTCACATTAGATATTTATAATACAACCAATAGAGATTCATGTAAGATGACTTGAAAAGTGGACATGGCCAAACAAGTTTTCCACTAGCTCAACAAAGAAGCTGATTATAACTATTATTACTATTACTGACCAAACAGGTTTTGTATGCTACTCAGTTAATATTGAATCTCTATTGGAGGTATGAAACAATAGGTAAAATAGCAAATTGTCTAATCACTTTAAAGAGATAATATTAACTTGAGCTAGTTATGTCCTAAACGTTAACAATTACAGTTCAAATAAGCATACATTTCCATTTACTGAGTGTAATCAGGATATTAAGCATCATTCAATCGGAACTGGTAACGACAGGTTGTATCAAAGACTAGTTTGGTTAAAAGCGTCTATCATATTTCCTGCTTTGAGTAGAACGAAGAACTGGAATAAAATTACCTGAAGGAGTGAAGGTTTATTATTATTATTTTTCTTCAGTATTTCCATGTGTTCCCACAATGTAAGAACGTGGTTCAGTTGATGTTCCTTGAATTTTTCCGACTTCTAAGTCAGTTGGCAGACGATTCGCATAACCTGGTTTTACTGCAGGTAATATTCTGATGGATTTGTCAAATTGTCTCTATTGTTAAAGACGCTTTTCGGTGAGGCGATTAGTGTCGATCTAATCACTTAACATACTTTGATGTTATTGATTTGTACTCACACAAAACGTTAACTTTGCTGGTCGAGATCTCAGTCGTTGTGATGGGGAACCACGAGTAGAATATGTGCTTTTCTTAAATTAAGAAGACCTTGGTCTGGATCAGATCCATCACGTTAACACTTTTCTTTTAAAAGATACAGCTTGACCGTATCTATAGGGAACTATAATTCATAAAAATAAAGCCTTTACAAAATTTAACCTTTACTTAAATGGTCAGTCATTACGCGCGAGTCGCTAAAAAGATGGTATGCCCCATACAAGTGATGATGTCTAGTGCATTCTAAAAAAGAGACCAAACCGTTTTTTCTTCGCAGAGAATTTGACTAGGATAATCAGAGCCACTTTGAGTAAGGAACAATCATGTGAATACTTATACAGCTGGCATATTTGTAGAAAGGCTTTTTTATTAGGATCTGGTGAGCATCGCGAGGCTAAATTAGCGTTTGGACAATTACACATAATCTCAACTGACTATAACACTATTGATTTGTATTTAACACGGGTTTCATAGATATATAAATCATAACTTAAATAGTCCGGCATAACGTTGGGGTCGCACCAAAAGAGGGTATACCACCAGTTATCATTGCTTTTTGGTATCCCGGTTAATAACAATAACAAAGACGTTTTTAGTGAAATATTCGTAAAAAAAATTGTTACAAAACAATTGTGATGGCCACTCAATTCAATATTTTTTGTTCGTAGTCTTATGATTTGTGTCAATATATAAATAAAAAAAACACATTTGAAATAAGAAGCGACAATTTTAATAGTTATAATTATTGTTATATCTTTTATTCTAGGTCCATATAAAAAGGCACATGTAAGCATACACACTGACAAACTTGTAGCTCAGTCGGTCGAGTGTTGGGCCTGAAACCTAACAGGCCCGGGTTGGAACCTCCTGGAGGCAAGCAATATTTTGTTCTCTTCCATTATTCAATAGATTTAAATGTACAGTAAATCTCATGTAGATGAGGCATTATGACGAGACGGCACCATGAGAAATTTGATAGATATACTGAATTCCCAGATTTTTAAAACTGTTTTCTCGAAGATACATTTTATATTGTAATACCGCCCGGCCTCTCACAGACAAACAATCACAGCTTGGACCTCTAAACGCAATCCACTGAAATGGTTTATAGCAAAACTTCGACAAAATGAGGCAAGACACGTCCAAGGGTTATTGTACAAGGGTCAATAAATTGCTTGTGTTACAGTAATTTATATTTGAAAGACCTTAGCTTCAAAGTGCATGCTTGGTAATGAGTGAATATATCGATTAGTTGCTTTGAAACATTAATCGGTTAAAATAAGCTGGATTTATAGGTATGCATTAAGAAAAATTAAGCGTAATATTTATAAAAAGAAAACTAAAAGCGTTAATTTAAACTAAGTAGGGTCTGGTTAAATATGATTAAAATTAGCAGCCTGGTATTGTCTTGTCGAATTAATATCTACCAAAGTCCTAAACGAAAGAAATTTAATTCAGACAAGATAGGAAATTCAATAAAAATAAGACAACAGGATCGGTCAGAAAAAAATCTGTGAAGCGGACAGCCTGACTTGTCTTTTCAATCACTTAAAAACAATGTGTTGGTCATAAAACTTTGCAGAAATAATTTAAATATTTCTGTGGTTCATTACATGTCATTTTTAAGTTGAAAATATTTTTATCAATTGTTCCAAAATGGAGCCCCCCACCACCCCGAAAAAAACCTATAAAAAAAAACCAATGACAGTGTTTTTTGTTTTAAGAATTTGATACAATGACTTGAAAAGTTTAAACTAAACATCCGATCCCTATACGAACGTAGGTCCATTAATTAAAAATATTTTACGTTCTGGCTCATTGATGTTATAGTAAAGAATAAAGTTAATCGTTATATAGCTAATAGCATTATTCCCACTGATGAGTTTTACTTTATTACTCCAATTAAAGATACACATGGATACGTGGTGATTGAATATTTAGGTTTATTTTAAAACCATTTTCTTCGCTACATACTTAGTGGAGTTGTAAGTGTTCTTTACTTTTAATATATTAGTAGCATGATATTTTGAATCTTGAAGGCTTCCTCCCTTAAATATACTTGTTGGTAATATAATCATCCTTTAGAGATAACCACAAGAACCACGAAAATTTCAGGGTTTCATTTTGTACTGATGACTTGAGGCAGAATCCTTAAATGTTTTAAACAAGTTGCCGTTTCAAACATTGAGAAGCTTGATCCAACTTCCCGGTCTTCCCCGTGGCTTTTTATGGTAGGTCTGGATGTTAAAAGACTGCTTCGTCGTACGTCGGAGTAGGCGGTTCCAGCGTTATACTACCGGAAGGCGAACGCTGAAAATTAAATTATCATATTACAGTGGGGATTTAGTTTATAAGAAAACAATCTGTTTATAACTTAAAGTATTAGTTTGCTTGAAAAGATATGCTTTCGGCATTAATTTACGAAAGCTGAAAAAACACGTTTATTGATTTTATTGATTCAATAAAGAACCAGTTCTTTATTTATGTACTCATTGATTGGTAAGTCAAAACATGACTGAGTATGACATATGTTTCTCATGCTCGTGACTCTAGCTCCATACCTATGGGGATAAATGGCTTTGCTAATGGTCTTAAAGCCATAAGCGGACACTAATGTCACACTTTTGCATGCTCAATGATCTGTAGATATTTGTACATACAAACACTTTTGTTTACATCCGCTGACAAAGACGATGTTTTTTTCGGTAGATGGTAAGATCATGGCGAATGCGAAGGTTTGAATTTACTCGTTTGAATGGAGTTTAACACGTGTTTATGATCATTTCTACCATGACGGCGGGCCAGCCCAACACCAGTGGCAAAAATCAAAAGCACTAAATGGCAGTATCAGGACCTTGTACAAAGATACAAACAAATAGGCTTTCCGTTAGCCTATAGTCCGAAAATATCTTTTTCGAGAACCAGTCAAGGTCTGTTAAATATCATACCAAACTGCCTATCCATAAAAGAGGCGGAACTTCTCCGTGTGTCACTTACCCTCGAGCAAACCTGCGTTGCGTGAATGATCATCCAGATGAAAACAAACATTACAGGAACAGCTCCCAGAATCAGTGAGTTTTGGAACCACACCTTCGCTTCCGACGATTTGCCAATGTTATGGTACGGGTTGTCGAATTGAAAGTAGTGGGCACTAGACACCTGTCAGCAAAATTGTTTATCCAATATAAATTACTGATGATATATATTTTCAAACGTTTTTTTAACCCTTTTTGCTTCAACCTTTTTGTCTAATGATTTGATCTTTTCGAAAATATAGCACAGCCTCTTAAATATAATAGTATGAGTTTTTGGCAACTTTTTATATAAGAATCTTCACGACGAAAGCCAATGGCGAAGAGTCATTTGGGAATCTATGAAAACACAGTTGTAGCAGGTAAGCAAAAGCAGCCTTCAACATTTCCATATCTCAATTTAAAATATATTATTAAAGTTTTAAACCCAAACTTTCAAACAGCACCTTTCAACTTTGATAAGGTGTGTGGAACTGGACGTCCAGAATTAAACCCATAACATACATTATGTTACTCCTATATGAGATGTCTCGAAAGGACCAGGTGGTTCTTACACGATCTCTAATAGACCACAGTTACGCCTCACAAAACTTCTTCTGATGAAATTAAACCTCGTTGGCGATGCTGACATCACAGTATTTGCAACTTGTACATCCAAAATGAAAGGTTTAATAAGTTTGCACATTTGAAGTGTGTGTCCCCTTCACAATTGTTTTTTTTCTTTGACGTGTTTAGTGCGAAGGGTGCTGTTGGATGGAATTATCTTTGATACATTTTTACAAAATGACGGGGTGTTCTCGTCACAGCGAAATAGAGTGGTTAATCATTGTTGTAAACCACATAGCAGTATTTCAGTTACCACCAAAAAGGACACACACGAGTGTCAACATATCAAACGTTTCATATTGACTCTAAAAATGGTACATATTACAGTTAAAACTGGCAATTTAAATTATTTACAATTTTCATAAACATCAAATATTGTGATACACATATATCCGTTTAAAGACTCGACAATACCATCATAAGTCGAAATTGTAAATACTTTTTTTTTTAAACTAGCGATATGTCAATTATAGTTATTTACAGTGATTAATCAAAATCAATGTTTTGGCTAGCCAGCAGCACTATGTGTTATAACACCTGATCCGCACGTTATTAACAGCTTCGGACCCACTTTTATTACAAGTACAGAGTACAGGCCGTAGGCTGCCCGGCCTCTCACAGGCAAACAATCAGAGCTTGGACCTCTAAACGTAATACACAGTATTAATTTATTTGACAACCTAAATAGTCACCTGCTCTCTGTAGCTGTCGGAAAATATGATATGACCGACTTAAATACTCTGCAAATCATTTGGAAGTACTTTACACTAATTTTGTACCACTACACAACGCTCGAGACTATATTTATATCTCAGTTACCTATCACGACAACGATTGGCGGAAGTCTTAATTTACATTTAGAGGTTCAAGCTGTTATTGTTTGTCTGTGAGAGGCCGTGCAGCCTACGGCCTGTAATTTGTTCTTGTTTGAAGCGGGGAATAATTTGTAATAAAAGTAAGCCCAAAGCTTTTAATAAAGTGCGGATCGGGTGGTTATAATGGCTATTTATCAAGGGGTTTCGGCTCTTGGTCGCCCTCGGGTAGGTGGAGGAGGGGCGCGAGGCAAATGGAAGAGGCCCGATGTCTACCTTCATCCCTTCCAATGCATTGGAACGGTTTGTAAGTGTAGCTGAAATCTCGATAAATGTGAATTGAAGTCAAAGAATCATTCAATTAATAAACTAATCCAGATGACGAAAATCTATATCATAATTAAATACTAAGTAGTTTACATATAAAATGATGCTTTGGTGAGAAAAATGTGCTAAAATTATAACTCGTAAATTGAAAAATAGTAAATTTGTAGAATTGATTAGGGTATACATCCCACTTGTGGTGTTTGATTGACGGAGAAAAAAGTTTAAAACTTTTGATCTATCAGATTGTTAGTTTGTTTGATTGGGGTTTAACTTCGTACTCACGGGTATTCCACTTATATGTCGACGGATTGTCCACTCCACACTGGTCCCTGGCTAATAACGGTGAAATAAACGAGAGGAAACAATCCCATTTCGAGGGGCACATCGTGTGACTCACTCAAATACTTGATAGACGACAGACGACTCGATCTCATGAACAAAATAGAAGTAGGATTAGCGTACACGTTACCACTACGCCACAACCGCCGGTCTGACCAATCAGAACACAAGAGGTTACGATAAATCCACCATAAAGCTGTAGTATTAATCGCACAGAATTTAAGGGTCCTTTAAGTGATACAGCAATCAACGCGCGGCTGCATCTACG
>JAVFBX010231239.1:0-10822 GCA_034783855.1 Mopalia kennerleyi | reverse complement strand
TTTTCATTTCTTTTTTGTGGAACTTATCATATATGTCCCTAACTCTCATTTCACGGAATTTTGTGCACAAAAAGTGTAAATTTATTTATGTTAGCAGCTCTTAAAGTTCGAGACATCTATAGGCCGATATAGGCGCTTGACCTTATACTGCACACTGGGCTTCTAATAGCTGACCATCTTGTTCAATGTGCAGCCGGCATAGGTCTACATCGTCTATATTCTAGAAGTTTTTATGAAGTTGGTGAAAACAATTTTTTTGTCAGAGGATAAGGCTGACCAAAATGAAGTCTAATATAATAAGTAAATAACAAAACTTGGGTTTTTGAATTAATTTGTGCAGAATTCCTTCATTTTTATTACTATTCTGTGAATTTATATAGTATTTATCCTGCAAATATAAATCTCATCTTTAAGCTCTTTCGATTTCCTGTGGCATATTTATATTTTAAAAAAATACCTTTTAATGGCTCTATTATTTCAAACCCAAGATTTGTAACTTTTTATGAATTATAACAACAGTAGAAAATAATTGTTAAAAATGATTTAATCAATTTGTTTTTCACATTTTACTTACTACTATGATACATATCCCAGATCACACTTTACATACTGACATTAATTGAATTTAAAATTGTTTAATATAATTTATATTCATTGTTAATATATGTTTATTATGTATCATTATCTTTACAGAAAAATGCCTCGCAAGCCTCATGGTAGAGGAAAGCTGTCAATCGGACCACGAGTGAAGAAAGTGAGAAAGAAAATCAATGACAGGCCAGTGTTAGGAAAGTCACATACAGACTTTTTTCTTCCAACTTGTCCTGGTGATAGCATTCATAGTGTGAATGATACCGCAAGCCCTCAGTTTTGTGATCGTGATGGGCAGCATGCAGATGAATTCTATCTAATTCAATTATCACCCGATGATGACACAGAATCCTTATATTATGAACAAATGTTATCTCCTCAAAGATACAAAATGTTGAAGACTTCATTGACTGCTTTAGCAGCTGATATTCAGACAGAAACAAGTTTTGTGATGCTGCCTTCTTGTGCTATTAAGTTTGTACAGCTATACGACTCTGATAACCCTGGTGTTAAGTGTGTCGTGACCATTGAGCCCACAACCTTTTCGGCTTATGTTATTGTTCACCGGCAGTATTTAACATCTCCACACAAACTCTGGAAAATTGTACCCAAGTTTTTTCACAACAGTGACAATGTAGTTCACCTATTGAAACAAGTTGCAACATTTAGTGTTTGCTGTGGAAATCCAGATTTTACATCAGTCAGCCCTGGAGTGTCCGCTATAATGGAGCAAGATTTTGGTGCTATAAGTCGGCATGTGTCTTATTCTACAACATACCGACACATTGACTGTGAACTATTGGTTTCAGATATTCGCTGTTCAAAATGTATGGCTCACAGAGGATCACTGAGAAAGAGGAAATCTTTGGAAAACAAAAAACTTTCAAGTCCGAACAAATGTTCTGAAGATCTGATTTCTAGCAAAACACCGCACTCTTTAATGTCCAAACAGCAGCTGTGTGAGAAATTGACTGCCCTCCAAAACAAACGATACAAGCTTACTACTGAAGTAGCTGTGCTTAGAAGACACTTACAGAAAGCGATTCAAGCCTGTGCCAAGTTGAATGACAGTACAAGTTGCGACATTAACCAAATGGTTAAAGAGTGCAGCCAAAATGCTCTTACAGACTTCCCAGAGGAAAACTCATTTCAAAGGTTATTCTGGGAAGAACAAGTCCAATATAACAGATGCAAAAAACCTAATGCAATGCGATGGCATCCTATGATTATAAAGTGGTGCTTGCAAATTAAAGGACGGTCAACAAAGGCCTATGAAACTTTACGTGATATTGGTTGTCTAAAACTACCTAGTTCAAGGACTTTGTTTAACTATTCCAATTTTTTGAAGGCAAAATGTGGAATAAGCCCTGATGTCATCGAACATTTAAAGGACGAGTGCGAGGCTAAGCATATTTTTGATACTGATTGGAAAACCTACGCAGGATTGCTCCATGATGAAATAAAAATTAAAGAGGATCTTGTATATGACAAAAACTCTGGTGAACTTATTGGGTTTGTGGACTTAGACAAGACTGGAAATCAATTGAAAGAACTTGAAAAGGGACTTGAAAATGAATGTAACACATTAGCAAAGAGCATGCTTGTGGTAATGGTTAGGGGAATAGCCTGTGATTTGAAATATCCATTGGCATGCTTTGCATCTGATGGGATCACAGCTGATTTCTTGTATTCCATAATTTATAAGTTCATCCGTGCTTTTGAAACCCATGTAGGTCTCAAAGTAGTTTTTGTAACATGTGATGGAGCTTCAGCAAACCGAAAGTTTTTTTCACTGCATGGCTCAGATGCTACATACTCTACGCCAAATCCTTATGCCCCAGAGAGAAACATTTATTTTATATCTGATGTACCTCACCTAATTAAGACATGCCGAAATTGCTTTGCTAATTCTGACAGTCACTCAAAGACGAGAAATCTCTGGAATTCTGGGAAAAGCATTTCTTGGATGCATGTTGTGGATTTATACCAAAAACATGTGGAATCAAAACTGTATGTCCATTGCCCAAAACTAACCAGACAACACATCGACCTGGATGCCCACTCAAAGATGAATGTCAGCCTTGCTGCGCAAGTTTTCAGCAAGACTGTGGCAAGTGCTTTAGAACATTTGTATAGTGATGATGTCTCGGAAACAGTTCTCTTCATTCGTTATATGGATAAATTCTTTGACTGTCTAAATACAAGAAATTTGTCTGAAGGAAGTCAGAAACGGAATGACAATTTACATCCATACAGATCAGCTGAAGATGCACGGCTCCATTGGTTAGAGCATGACTTCTTACAGTACCTAGAGAACTGGAAGGAAAGTGTAGCAAATAGGCCTGGTGACTTCTCTCAGAAAGCCCGAGAACATATGTTACTTAGTCGACAGACACTACAAGGTTTGCAGATGACTGTCCATTCTGTTGTTGACTTGACGAGATTTCTACTCAGACAAGGAGTCCCATTTATTCGCACTTGTGTTTTCAATCAAGACCCTCTAGAACAAATGTTTGGACACTGTCGACACATGGGTGGTTCACAGGAAAACCCTAGGGTGTATGACGTGCAACACTCCCTGAATAGGCTACGTGCAATGGGTTCCACTGCATTAACTGTTAAAAGAGGAAACACAAAAAGTTTGGGTGAATCAAAAATTATAGACCATACTCCCTTAAGGAAAAGACACAAAACAAATTAGTGTTTTACTGGTTTCTAGGACTGCTGCTGAATTAGCTACGAGCAACAAGTAAATGTCCGCCCTTCAAATTTGTCACCAATATTTGTTGACAAGTCCCTGAAGTCATCACACAGGCACTGCTTGATTCAGTGAAATGACCTTAATAATGGGGTTAACACCGATTAAAGAAAAATTGAGTTTTAACTGTGAATTAAACTATTTGTCCAGCATTCACTGATTGTCTATGTTCTTTATTATTAACATTCGCTTTTTGAGGTGTCCTTATAAGTCAAAATTATCATAAAAATAACTTAACAGTGAGTATATTCAGCCATTGCCATAAAAATACAGGGTTCATTCGATCGTGACCTGTTTTTATTTTAAAGAGGCAAATGATGTGCAATCATCAAGCCATGGTATACTATAAGTCATTTTGTTCAGGACCTCGGTGACTACAATAACCCACTTAGTATGGGTAGAAATTGTAGTATAAATACATTTATAGTTAATTGTGAAACATCATTTTATTTTGCCCAGTGGTTTTTGTTTGTACATATTGTAGATAGTACACTGATTAAAGTATAGCAACAACTCCGATGAAGTATAATTAATTAATTTTGACTCAACATTTCATTTTATTGATCAAACTACCATCAATGTTGAGTCCAAATGAATTCGGTATCTTTCTTCGGAGTTGTTACTTTAATTGACTATATTAAACTCCTCAGTGATTAAAGTTTGTGATGAATGTATGTTCAGGTTTACAGTTGTACTTAAGGTTATTTCACTTATGTGGCAACTTGCCTACTGACTGGCTGGATGACACATATTTTGCCATGGACAAGACCATAAAATTCTGAAGTTTTGAGTTGTAATGTATCATCCCTTGGTGTTGCAAAATGATGTATCTTAAAGGCATGATATGGCCAGTCAGACTTGGTTCACATTGTGAGATAAAGAATAGATTATTAAACTCAAGTTACTCAATTCTGTGCATTACAAATACCGATCTGGGACTGGTTGCTCGAAGCACTATTAAATTTAACCCAATATTAGATTACATTTTATCTCTAATCCACTATTAACTGTTTAATCTGGGATTTGCTACTAATTCCTTCTGCACAACTGGATCCTCATTCATATAGCCTTTGATTTTGCTAAATTTATACCAGATACCTTTCTCATCATACACCGTCTCCCACAGAATAATCTTATGTTTACTATTTAAGCATGAATCATAAGCATAGGAAATAAAAACCAATAATAGACTTGAAAAGAATTTATTAAAACAGAATCTTGAAGGAAAAAAAAATCAGTCAATATTTTTTAAAAACCTCAGTTTGGATGATACTTTCTAGAAAACTTCAATATATCAAATATCACATCATGTATATAAAGATAAATTCTTGAACAAAAGGTAAAAAACCAAAAAATACATTAAATTTAACAAACATACATTATAACAATATTAACCAAGCACATATTGAATGTCGAATAGCCAACAAAACTGTAGCAATCTACATTTGCAACAGTCAATATCTTATAAAAACTTCAGTTTGGATGATACTTTGTTAAAAACTTCAATATATTAAATATCACATCTTACGTATATAGAGATAAATTCTTGAACAAAGCTAAAAACCCCAAAATACATTAAATTAAACAAACATACATTATAACAATAACAACCAAGCACATATTCAATGTCTGTTATAAATACATAGGAAAAACAAACAAAAACTGCAGCATATATGTTTGAAATCTACATTTTCAACATTTTTAGAGTCTTTCTGGTTCCTTTTTTGGTCTCATGTTTTCCTCGACCTAAAACTTTTCTTTTCACACGCTTTGCTGCGGCATGTCCTCTCACGTTTAAAAATAATGAAAGCAGTTTCTTTAAAATGTCCATGTGTTTCAGAAACCCAGGCACAGCCATGGTCCAAGCTCTTCTTACTTTGTCGTGTTTTAACAGATCATTAAGCAATATGTCTTTTTGGAGGGTATGTGAATTAGCACGATCAATGTCACAGGTACCTCTCAACACTACCTCGACAGCCATAAATAAACCACAAGTAGCATTGGTAGGGTGTTTCAATCCACCTCTATCCAAACGGGAAATCCATGTTGGTACATTCTCCTTTACAGTAGTCCTGTCACCCAGTTCTTTAACCAATGTGAGGAGCACTTCTTTCTGGGTGGATGTCAAATGTCTGTTTCTCAGACATTGATGCACCACATATCCGGCTACATACTGGAGGATTTCATGATCATGTGGCGATACTGCAGAACTGTCGACATCAGCTGAGGGTAGAGTAGTCTGTTCCTTTAACCACGAAAGAAATTCGTCTCGAAGGTCATCATAAAAGCCTTGCACAAATAGATCGAGCTGTGCCAGGGATTGTAAACAAACAGTTTTAGAAAAAAAATCTTGAAATTTTACTCTCAAATCCGAACGCATCCTAAATGCAATAAAACGCCTGCATAGGGTCTCTCTCTGTTGTGGCCTATTTAGTGAACCTCCAGCTGATATTACCTCTATGAATGGTTTACTAAGCCAGGCTAAGCCAACATCACTGTAGGGTAGTGCTTCCCCAGCCATCCGTGCCACTGTAGAGCCATGTACTGAGTTTCGGTTAAGCGGGTCCTCTGTCATTTTCTTCAGCACTGATATAACAAGAACACCGAAGACATCCTCCATTCTCTTCTTGAACTCGGGCGATTGGTCATTTGTTGATGTGGATCGATGAGAAGAAACTACAAATACAAAATGTTTACAAGAGATAAAATTTTGATAAAAATTACTTGCCTAAAAGAAGTATGAATAGGGCGGAAAACAATACATAGGCCTACACTATATACTCACACAGCCCATACATTAAAATAAATTTAAAAGAAAAAATATTATAAAATGTTGGATTTTTAAAAGTTAGTTTTTGCCCATAAGAGAATAACTAAAAAACTATTGGCTGAGCCCCTCGGACTTATCCAAGATATGACAAACACATTGTGTTTTACGATTTAGATTATTTTGATAAACTGGTTCTGGTAGGCCTATATTTTTCATTATACAGAGAAAAGAATTTGACTTGCATCTACTAAGATCGAACCCTGTGATGGCCATAAGAGTCAGAGCTGATCGAGTGAACTTGTACATGTAGTTAATAGATGTACAATACATTTTAAAATATATATATATAATAGGCCCCTATTAATGCTTATATTTTTCGAATGGTTAGCATGAGGAATAGACAGTCAATGACCAACAACAGATAGAACCACTCATCCAAGCTCCAACCATATTTTAGGTTAATTAGTTAAAAAATAAAAAAGCAGTGCAGTAAGTACCATTGTTGTCCGTCTTTTCGTGTTGTTTAACAAGGTGACCACGTAATCCTGCAGCCGATTTATAAGATCGACTGCACCCTTCTTCTGCACAACTGTAGGTCACTGTATTAGAAGTTACGGTCGTCGTCTTCTGTCGCTTCGATTTGACGGTCTTCGCACTTTCATCCCCACTTTCACTGCCAGTGAAAACACCTAGTAGATCATCCAAGTCTAAATCATCCCATTTTACAAAATCGTCGTTCATTTCGATCGCTTGTAGGGAAAAGTTCGTGTCAATAAAGTTCTGCGTTTAAATGTCATAAAGATCAAGATGGCGGAGATGTGTATTCGCTATGGAAACACGCATGCGCACAAACAATGATTATACTTCGAAACCATATCGGGTTTTTTCGAGAACACTCGGAAACAATGTGCAAAGGGAGTTAACTGTGTATGGAACATGCTAGCCGAGTAAAGCATTCACGGTCGGCTGACTCGAATTAACGTTACGTAGCATATCCCTCTATACTGAGTCCCAGGTTCGACATTAGCTTGTCAATTCGAAGTTAGCTTGTTAATTCCAAGATAGCTTTTGATTAAAAAATAGCTTAATTCCAAGTTAGCTTGTTAGTTCCAAGTCAGCTTGTTAATTTGAAGTTAGTATTTTTGACGCAAACTGCCGCCCCTAGTCGTGTCTGATTAAGTTAAAATGTTTATGATGGATGTTTGTATACCAAAGGTGCCCGATCTATACGACAACATGTTAATCTCCAAAATGACAGGCATTATTAGCTTGGTGTTTATCAAAATTATTTGTTTGTCGAACGGAATTTAACGTCGACCTCAAGGCATTTTAAATAAAAGATTAATTGACCAACTAAATAGGTGAGTATACTTTGCTCATAAACCTACAGAACGCTGGTCAAAAGGTCAACCTGCGTGACTAAAGTTCGCAATGACCTTGCTAGACACCAAAATAATTATTATAAACATTAACGTCATTGAACTTTCAGAACGACTATTTTTTTAGCTTAAAAGTGACGTTTTAATCAAATATATGCATTAATTTAAAGTCGTTTATTTTACTTGTATTTCCAGACGACAACTTGAAATAGAATAGAATTTAGCGATTTTGAGTCCACTATGCGGTATTTATGTTGCCCACCATCACTTTAACTAGCAAGGTCGGTATAGGTATAGAATTTATCTTTTCCGGGTACGGTAGGCTCAGCTTACTGAGGTCTACTCGCAAGCATACATGTATATAACTCTCTTAAATGGATATGTAAGCATTGTTATCACCGAAATTAAAGAAGAATATTGATTTGGGAGACTGATTATAATTCTGACAGATGTCCTCCATCAAGTCAGAATTTACTCTGTGTTTGCCTATGCCATTTGTAAACCTAAAAAAGTTTCTTTCAATGTAAAGGTTTTCTTATTGTGAGCATACATACAACAGTGAAGCATTTTGCATGTGTATAACTGGATCAGGAAAATAAACTTTTCACTAATGATATACTATAACATTTAAGACGCAAAACTTGCCAACCAATTAAAAACGTTCTTGTGTTTTTGTTGTTTTTTTGTCTTGGTATTTAGGGTCAAGCAACAAGATAAAAGAAAGCCCGGTCATAAAAAAAGACAGCACTTGATCTAGCGTCAAAAACACAATCAGCTATAGCTCATTCCGCCATATCATATAGATTTCAGGTGAGTGACTTTTTAAAATAATTTTAATGTGAATTGATACTTCACAGCTCTTGTAAGCTGCTTTTACGAAATATCTCTACCGTTTTGGTTTATGAAGTTTATATTTATGTTAAACTTTATTTCACTTTATTAATCCCAGTTATCTTTTGTACGAAAGTTTTCTAATACTTTGATTTAAAGTATTCCACTGAGAAGTTCAGCATTAAAGTCCAAAGCCACAACCCCAAGTAACGATTAACAAACCTATAGTGTTGTCACATAGGGCCAATATTGTCCGGCCTTATTCTTCTTCCGTTTGTTCATGTATTCTATGTGAGTGAAAACTACACATGGGGTGAAGTTGTGCAAGATGTAATTTTTGGGCTCCGTCGATCATTTTTCCCCAGATTTATTGCCCTTTAACAAGCCTATAGTGTTGTTACATAGAGCCAATATTGTGCGGCATTATTCTTCTTCAGTTTGTATTCTATGTTAGTGAAAACTTGTGTAGGCCTACATGTTACACAAAGGTTGAAGTTGTGCAAAATGTAATTATGAGGCTCTGTCAATAATTTTTTTCCAGAGTTGTTGCACTTTCATGTTGTAACATATGGCCAATATTGGCTGGCCTTATTCGTCTTCAGTTTGTATTTTATGTAAGGGAAAAGTTGTGTGCATGTTACCCATGTGCAAGATGTAATTATGAGACTGTTGATAATTCCAGAGTTATTCCCCTTTAATGAATGCTTTAATATTAAAGATAGGTACAATTTATCCAACTTTGCACTTTAATTTGTACATATATTCTGTCGTAATGTACATGTAGGTACAATACGTCCAACCTACTACACTGTACTTCCACATTTTCAATTTTTGTAACTGCCTGTCTGTTCATCCGCCTCTAACAAAAATCCTTTAATCATGTATTTGTTTTATATTACACCTTATACATGTAAAGCTCCATTAAACAACTCTAACTGCATGTAGAGGTATGCTTACACTTTTAAGTATTCCTCAAGTCGACATGTAGTAGCTGACCATTTAAAAGGAGCAGCAACACACTTTTAAACACATACCGCGGGGGATATTCGTTCTCGCAGAACTATTCTAGTTCACTTTGATTAAACATCTGTCGAGGTGAAGGGCTGTCAAGAGTTGAATATTTGTGTACAGAACCAACTTAAAAGCTTTGGTTTTTTTCTATTTATTTCTGTTTTGTTTGTTTGTTATTTCAGAATGAAATCGGCGCTCATTGTGTTCTTGATGTTGACCTGTTTGGTTTGTAAGTTTTATTATTTTTTACAATGCAAAGTAACAATTCTTTAATGCATATAATACGGCCTTGCAAGCATCCTCGACCAGTTGATGTTCTTCTTGCGTTGACAAACGAATGAAACAAGTTCCGAAACATCTGTATTTTGTGCCAAAATAATTTATTAGTATCACTAAGCGTTATATGCATGCACTATGGTGGTATATTGGTATTTTATATCAACATTGCAAAGTGTTTAAGTCATGTGAGTACATCGACTGTATCAGTCAGTCAGAGTAAAAGCAACTATAACGATATGGTTAAGCATATGAGGCCCGCCTCCCGTCCGCCCAATTCCAGAAGAAGACAAAACAGAAAACCAATGCCGTTGTTCGGTTTGGAGTTCAGACAAATTAAACACGAGCTTTTATAGGAAGTTACGAACATGTTTTGTTTTTAATGATACTGAAAACTGATTTAAATTAATCGTCAAGTCAAGTTATTTTTAAAAGATAAGATATACATTATATAAAGGCTTTCTCAAGTCATTTTTTGAAAAAGCGACAGGATTTCTTCTCATGTGCAACTTTACTATTTGTTAATATTTTCAGATTTCACTGAAGCTATTGCGGGGGATTCAGGGGAAAGATACCAAAACTTGATGATTATTGACTTAATCTGCTTGATATAAAGGGCCCTCTGGCTAAGGGCATTTTCTTTGAAGAATAGAAATGCTGTATTTACTTAGCACTGGAGGTAAATTAACTTTCCAACATTTTGGGAACCCTTTTAATAGCATATCGGTTGTGCTAGTGTCAATTACTGTTGGAATGCACCGGCGTAAAACACCTTATCAATCAATCAATCAATACAGATGTGTGTTAAAAGGCGTTGTAAGGTTTGTCTAATGGGATTCATAGTCGAACTTGAAAGTATCTCTAATACAAAACCACAGATTGTCCACTTGTCATTATGCTTAACCTAAAATCGATGGAAACCCAAGATGAATCATTTTCGGTATCATCCCAACGATTGATGGAGTCACCTGATGTGACCACTTCTTATAGCTTAGGTCGACATAGAGGCTCGAAAGATCAAAGGAGGATCAACAGTCCGACGTTGTAATTAATTAACCACTGCCGCGTTCATCCCAATTTTCATATTAAACTCGATTGGCAGGAGTTAAGGTCTTGCTGGACCCCTTGTGCTCAAAATGAACCAAATTTTTTTTATCGCTTAGATTAAAAGTTAGGTATTCAAACTATATGTCGGTGAAAAACATA
>JAVFBX010231228.1:0-10823 GCA_034783855.1 Mopalia kennerleyi | reverse complement strand
GGGAGCTATTAATAATGCAATTACTTTCTCTCCATGTGGAATTTAAATGAGAGACATTTCGGGGATAACCCCATTTTATTGCCAGCTTTCAGTTAATGGTCTGTTTCATTTTATGGTCTACTGCCATCTGTATCCCTATTTGTGTCTAATGGCGAGCTGAACTAGCAGATGACAGCGCTCGACTAGGGTAATACTTAACGTTTAGGACAAATTTGTGAAAAATGGGTCTTAGTGAAACACCATGAAAGGAATCTATTCCTGAGTGGTGATTAGGTAAACAAGGGTGGACAATCCGTCGTCATATAAGTGAAATACCCTTGAGTACGACGTTGAACCGTGGTCAGACAAACAAACATGTAGGTCTATCTGTGAATGGTAACTAACAGACAGAATTCTATTTAAAGAGACAAAGGATGAGGCTTCTGCACTCTTTGTTGAGCAATCCCCCAACATTAGGTGATTTAAATCGTGTCTTTTACTCTTATTATGTGCGCAAAAAAAGTCACATAAGGCAACAATTCTCACAGACGCAACACAAAATCGATCTGTTGCTGGTTTATTTATATAGCGAATTGTGATTATCCGTCTCGTCTTCGTTTATTGCCGATGTCAGCGCAGAAGGTTTCTTCTACCCTCTGACCTTGCACGCCGTCATAAGGCAAGATACGACACACCCTCCATCCATTTGTTTTCTGTTGAACCATTCAGTTACCCAAACGTAAAATTAACACGGTAATGGAAATTATATAAAACAAATCTGCCCTGGCTTGGGCGTACGGCTCGAAAACTTTGGCTCTTTGTGATATGGTAATGACCAAATTCTACATTTGGATTTTAACGTCTTAAACAATTAACCATAGAGATGTTTGATGTTTAGAGAACAGCTTTTGAAGTCAGGAATAAGCTTCCCCTTGGATTAACCTTTATTATGAAAGTTATCTGGGGGAGGTACATCAACATGTGTGCGAAGCACTCTGTCTATAAACGGACCCAGGCGTTTAGTGCAAATTTTTTCACCGGGAGGCTTTTATACCATAAAATAACCTCTAGCTCTGGCAAATCGTTAATTTCACATTTCAAAATTCATGTGTTCGCGGGAGTCTAAGAAAAAACAAATTAAGCAATATATAAGACTCTTTAGATTAACATATCAAGCAGCTTGACTTGCAGGGAAGCCACAAGGTTAAGTGAAGTACCATAGCCTATTGTTTAAGGCATTAGGTTTACTATTACTCTCAACCGATAATGCAGAAAGGACAGTTTGTCTAACACGTCTAACATGAAGTCCACCATTTTAACGTGTGCTATTGTGTCCTGTTGAGAATCTCAGTTTGCTGTAGCGAATCGTTAAGTGAACATTTTTAGAAATCTTTTAACTTCAAGGGTACTGTATAAAACAGCTTGACGTGCGGGGAAGTCACAAGGTAAAATGAAATACCGTATCCTGCTGTTAAAGGCATGGAGTTTATTGTTATTCTTAACCGAGATTCCAGAAAGAATAGTTTGTCTTACACGACTTACATGAAGTCCTCCATTTTAACATGTGACATTTTGTCCTGATGAGAAATTCCAAGCTAACAATTTGAAAAAGGTCAGTTGTTGTGGAATAAACGTAGAAACAGCTAGACATCGAAACAGAAGTCTTGACTCAATTCTGTGATTATAAAACCTTTCGAATGGATCTGAACTTGTTAGTCACGTGACATGTCCACCAAAACTTTTTTTGTTAGTAATAGCGGATGAAGAAAAATGAGAGAAAGTAAAATGCAAGATAACTTGCCTCCCAGCGATAACACTTTTGAGAATTTATTGATTGAAACATATCCAACAGAATTTAATATGTTAGAGTGTTCGCCAACTGAAATTACGGATGTATGATCACCATTCATAAATGGTTCTGTTCATCATTTTATTTCAGAACCACTTTCAGACATTTTCAATCAATCTTTTTTGACTTGGCATAGTCCAAATAGATAGAAACTAATAAAGTGCTATCCTAAAATACCGATATTGTCATTTTGAAACTTATATCCCGACCTAAATGTTTCGTATCATTTTCATTTTGTCGACTGACAGTTTTTGGAGGTTATACAACATGTGCCTAAATCACGTGACTAGACAGTATTGCAATTCTGGCGTTCAGCAATCATGAACCAATACCTCTATGTCCCTGAAATATAATCAAGGTAATTCTCAAAAATCGAAAGCACACAAAACTCAAAGAGCTTGCGTCCACAGGAACCTGATCCGTTTGTGGTGGGGTTGTTTTGCGTCCTGTGACTGTTCACTGTTTGTCTTGTCTTTGTGTGTTGTGGAGAATGGTATCCATCACCCATTGGATTGGCAAGGTGACATCGGAACAGAAGTCTTGACTCAATTCCGTGTTTATAAAACCTTTCGAATGGATGTGAACTTGTTAGTCACGTGACATGTCCACCAAAACTGTTTTTGTTAGTAATAGCGGATGAAGAAAAAATTAGAGAAAGTTAATTGCAAGATAACTTGCCTCCCAGCGATAACACTTTTGAGAATTTATTGATTGAAACATATCCAACAGAATTTAATATAAGTTTTGAACGACATTTAGAAGTTGGGTAACATAATTATACACTTTCTGGATAACCACTTCTTGTTTTGTGTTCTATCACAAAACAAGAATTGGTTATCCAGAAAGTGTATAATTACAATTTAATATGTTAGAGTGTTCGCCAACTGAAATTACGGATGTATGTTCACCATTCATAAATGGTTCTGTTCACCATTTTATTTCAGAACCACTTTCAGACATTTTCAATCAATCTTTTTTGACTTGGCATAGTCCAAATAGATAGAAACTAATAAAGTGCTATCTCAAAATACCGATATTGTTATTTTGATACTTATAACCCGACCTAAATGTTTCGTATCATTTTCATTTTGTCGACTGACAGTTTTTGGAGGTTATACAAAATGTGCCTAAATCACGTGACTAGACAGTATTGCAATTCTGACGTTCAGCAATCCTGAACCAATAGCTTTTTGTCCCTGAAAAATAATCAATGTAATTCTCAAAAATTGAAAACACACAAAACTCAAAGAGCTTACGTCCACAGGAACCTGATCCGTTTGTGGTGGGGTTGTTTTGCGTCCTGTCATTGTTCACTGTTTGTCTTGTCTTTGTGTGTTGTGGAGGATGGTTTCCATCACCCGTTGGATTGGCACGCCGTCATGTGAGTGCAACAATCGTAAGAACGGCGTTAAACACCAAACACACATAAAATAATGTGTTTCGTATAGCTTTCTTCCAACCAGCGGTTTGCTTATAGCACAATATAGTTAGTAAGGTATACAAGCTTTCGCGAATAAATTGGGCACAACGTTTCAATGGCTGTTGATGTCTGCTCCAAATACTGACAAAACGTTTAGGATGCATTTCGAATAAACAAAAACGTACTCACACAAGTCATTTTTATGCACTGTTTCTTTTTCTTGAAGATCAATTTTCAGCTTTATCAGGTCAATGGCAGTTCAATATGGGATTTCTCTAATCGCCCAGGCATGAACGTAAAGAAACTTTTAGGCAAATAGCAGTAGAGCGCACATATTATAGCTTTTATCGATTGGGTAACACGCCTAAGAGCCTCTAAGAAAGCTCGTGACTATCATTACGAAGCTATATTGTCAACTTCAATAGAAGGTTCCAGACATTTCGAAAAGCAGTCTGAACCGGAGCTTTCACGTTTGAGCACACGGTGATTAAGATAAGGACTTCTTCAATTTCACAGCAGATGAAATTGTTTTTAACTTCATTATTGTCTTGCTTCATAAGACAAGGGCAACTCTACCTGTATATTATTGAAAAAGCCTTGAATAAGGGTTAACTACAAAGGAAACAACAACCCAAGGTGCCTCCACGTCATCCATTTCTTTACCAAACAACCCAAAGTGTCTCTACCTGATCCATGTCTTTATCAATCTCGTGGCACTCACCGAAGACATTTACTTTTCATAGTACTGATTTTAGCAGCGTGTAAAGTACTATTGTTTTAACTGTTACACGGGATGAATACCTAATAATAATCAATCCTTAATATAATTGTGCCTTAAGTAACCCTGAATTAATAAATAGCTCCGGCACCCAGAAATCTGGGCTGTACTGTAGCATCATACTTGCTAAATTCTGTAAACAATCTGCCTGACTAGATAGATATTATCTCCCCTTCAAGCGGAGTTCTCCTTCAGACAGAAAATAGGTTAATGCTACTCAAGACGGGACTAAGTTAACCGTTGATCACTCAGTTCTGAAATTGAAGAAACTCTTCAGCAAATTGCTCGAGATGTCAGGCGAATTCAGTATAGGGTCCTGCGTCGCTACGATCAATACATCGTTATCAGGCCGCGAGATACTGCAGTTGAGTGCGTAGGATTTGTTTTCTTTTTCATTTCGTTTTATTTCGCCATACGACAAGCCAATAACCATTACATTAAAAGAATCTCCTGTTTAACTTAGATGAGTTTTTGGCGACAACAATAATTGTGAATTTGCTATCCATATAGTTCCACTCTGTCAAGGTCTAAAAATTATTCCCGACCACACAATCATGTGACGATATGGTCGACGTTTCGGCCAATGACGTTGTTTCGAATATTCTTTTAGCGAAGCGAACCAAATACACGGGTTTACAGTTTGCCATATATGGTTGTTCCAAAAGCGGGCTGGCGGGGCTTATTCGTGGAACTTTAAACCGGTGTTTTTCTGAAAAGCAAAACACTTTCCATCGAAGTAAAGAGACCACCACGAAAATGGAAATAGCATGCAAACTTAACACAATTTAAACAAATTGGATCCCTACATACAGGTTGATTATAAAACCCTCAACACTGATAGAGACGGAGACAAAGTCAGCGACCAGACTGGAAGCTCTGGTTTATTTGATTGTTTTATTCGGGTTTATCCGGTTATCCCATTACAGGCCTATTATATGGTGTCAGCAATAGAAAAGAGGTATAATTCCTGATAAACTCAGATCAAAGATCTGATAATCGACCGCGCTAATGGCGTCCAACTTTGTCTACACCATTGCCATGGGCATTCTCAGAGTGATAACCATGAGTAAAACATCAAAGGACAATATTGCATTATAACGAAAAAACTGTGACCGGTATCGCGTCTCATTTGCCTTTTGAATGTGTTAAGGGGTCGAATGTTAATTCATTAAGGCATTCATAAATAATTGTGTTATGTTTGTTCGTCGAAAAGTGCAGTTACGATAAGCGAGATTTGGTCGATAACAGACAAATACAATGCTTATCACTGAAAATAGCTGCCAATTTTCATCCACTTTGTGTTGTTTCACAAGATTTTTACCTTACATGTATACAACGTAAACTGAAACAAATATATTAATATAGGCCATTGTTTAGGGATGCACCGCTCACAGGATCGAGTCCGCAAGCCGACCTCGAGTGGAAGTCCCACGAGGAGACTCCGGTAATCGTGGAGCTGTTGTTAACAAGGTTAAGTCCCAGTTTTTTCACCGTTTATGTTTAGGGTAGATTGAGGATGGACAAGCCTTCGATATATAAGTGAAAATCCCTTCAGCTAAACCCCTTGTAATGCATCAACAAAATAATTATGCCGGTTTTTATACGTGGACGTGAACAGTGACATTTAAATGTTATAGAATCAAGCTATTCGTCATATTTTCGAAAAGGTTATTTTATTGTGTTAGCTTGTTATCTTCTTATTTGCCTTAAAAATTATTAAAACCGGCATAGAATCCGATAGGACAGATTGCAAAGTCTTATTGAGAGCTTTACGTGTGGTTTTTGAGGTTATAATACTGCCTTCCACATCAATCACTCTTACACAATAGCCTTTTTCTGTGGAAACCAAACACGATTGACAATTCATTCATCACCCAACCCTTTTTAACGAAGCAGTACTAAAAGGCAAGAATAAAATTGTAGGAGCACTATTTTCTGCTGGACCAGTTGCCAGCAATACAGACTGGGGGAGCTCTTCAACCTCACTTCTTTGCAAATCGCACTGGAGGAAGATTAACTTTCCAACATTATCTAACCACTTCACATTTCATAGTTTTGCAGGACAGTTTGTTTGAAGAACAGCAAAGTTGTATTTACTGTAGAATACAACCCTGTTTTATTATCAATTGGATAAGGTGTTTTTTTAAATTTAATAAGTTTTTTATGTCGAGAACGAAACGCGGGTTTCCATCAACGTTGAATTGATATTCTGTGATTGTGACAATCGTATGCGTGTGATACTAATAATGGAGGAGACTTGCACCAAAAGCTGCCCTTATGCGTTGTACACCAAAACAAAACAACAATCCGTTAATCATATAAACTATTTTCTCCTCTGTTGTGGTAACGTTTACTAAAGTATATGCGAAAACAATCTTCTCATTGCCTTTCTCGTCACCAAGAATAAGCCATCCTTCGAGCTTATTTTTTCAAATCTTTAAAAAAACGCGGAGCAGAAACAACGACCCATCGTTAATCCACTTAGCTAGTTTCTCTACTGCTTTGGTTATGTTTGCCCAAGTATTTTCACGAAAAGCAACCTTTCCTTTTTTGCCAGATTGTCGGCGTTTGTCGTCAACCAGGATAAAGCCATTTCTCTTATGGAATTATTTTTTGAGATTGTCAATAAACATAGAGCAAAGCTAACAGATTTCTTGCCACAGTAAACCAAACAAATGCCGATGTAATTAAGCCCCAGGTTTACTGCCTGGTAACGTAGAAATAATTTTGATTGCTGATGATCAACAGCGGGTGAAATTGAAGAAAAACGTGACCAAATCGATGACCTTTGTGAAATGAAAATAATCATGAGTACGACGGTAAATCCCAATCAAACAAAGAAACGGGCATTTAACCAAAGGGTAATCTACTATAGGACGTTATACCTCTGAATGTCTAATTAATATATCCATATGTTTAACAATTAAATTGATGATAATAAATAATGTATATTAGAATAATAAAATATTTGTGGATTTTTATTCAAAGAAGGTGATCATGATGTTGACATTGTCCCACAGAAACAAATTTAACCCGTTCAAGCCTTGTCCAATAAGCTTCGGTTCAATGTCACAGCATGATCAAAATGTAAAATTTCCTTTATAATTTTTGTAATACATAAGTTGCGAGTAAAAATTTCGAACAGTATCTTGCTTGCTATTAACTTGCTAGACATTATCATGTTTAGATCGGTAGCATTTAACATTGTAATTCAGGGAATTTCACTTGAACAACAACTTGTAAAACCCCAAAGAATCATAGTAAAAACATCGCCCTATCACGGATACTCACATTTTATACCCGGTCCGCGGATGTGGCCTACTCAGTAGCGTGTGCACTTACTAATCTTACTTCGATGTATCGTTCACGGGATTGACCATTTGGTATATGGTCCATATTGCTCTGTTGCTCCGGCAATCGCAGCGGTGTTTGTTTACGAGGTAACTTCCCGGTTTTAAAACGTAATTAGGCAAGGGACAGTGTGGCGTAGACTCTCCGCAGTCACATAAGTGTAATACCTTTGCGTAGGATGTTAGACTCCAATCAAACAAACAAAACAACACATTTTATACCCACGGTCGCCATGTGACCTTGAATCTGCTAACATGTCTTGCATCCTAATATTAGTCCAACTAACAGAGTGGAGTGAAGACCAGACTTGATAAAACATGACTCAATACAGAGACATCACGAAACAGAACAACATACTGTACATGCAAATATGCATCAGTAGAGACACAACATGCAGTCTTAAGAAACGTTCAGAAACAAGGTCAGTGACTGAACAGCAAATAATATTGAATCCGTATGGCCTCTTACCTCGTCAAAAACACTATGCCTGTTCGTTGAATATTTTACCGACGTGTTTAATACACCAAACTTGTACTTCCGACTAAATTAAATTATATGTCAAGCATGTGATGCCTTTTGGATTTTGAGACAAATTACCACCGTCTCTTCTTGATCACGTGATATGTTTTGAAAGTTCCAGGCAATTCTCGCCAAATATCGACCTTACCGTGGGAAGACGTTTTATATCCACAAAATGCAAGAAGGGTTCTGCTGGGAAATTGTTGATTTTGAAGTGAAAATCGACGTCGAGTGGTCATTTTATGGGTAGGTCTAACGCACAAGTTTTTAAGGAAGAAAACAAGTCGGTTAAAGCCAAGGAAGGACCATACAATTTGTATTTATTGGAAAGTAAACTGCAGAATGATGGCAGCATTCGCTTATTTTAAAGGTTAAGAAAACTCAAGTAGCCTAGCTAGGCATCCTGCAGTTCTCAGAACTATGTCAATTAAAGGCAGCTCCCTTCAACAGCCGACCTTATATCAGAGACAGTACATTAGTGAAGTCCTAACCTGGGTAAGATCAGAAACCGTTTATGGTAATTGAGAAACATGTATGTCGCCCATTAGTTCCTAAAAAATCGCCTGTTAACTCATTTGACCAGGGGAATAATTATATTCTACAATTCGGAATACCAATGTGTACGACACTAAGACAATTAACAGCTTGTGGATTTACTTTTCACGTTTTCGCCAGGAATCGGTTTAGATTGATATTCCATAGAAAACACCGGATGTGCTCTCATAAACTAGACATAACGATGGTGTGGAGAAGACCCGAGAGACTTAATGGACCTATACTGTGTGGGAGAGAATTGTGCACAGTAGCGATTACAGACGATCATTTTCCGTCTATGTGGGGAAATCTGTATAATAGTTCTCTAATTTGCTGATACTAAGACCATTATCCTCTGAGACAAACTCAGCCAAGACCGGGTTAGATCTGTAAAATGGAATATTTTATGTTCTTTTAGCTCTACAACATACCCTATGAGGTCTAGGAACAGAGGCTGAACAACCCAAGGTGTGTAATTGGCTACTTCGGATTTTGAAATAGCACTGAAATCTTCACTGGAATTGACTTGCTGGCTAGAAGGACAATACTCATTTGTTATGACCATTCAATACAGAAAAACAGACCTTCGTGTATATGATGAATGTAAATATTTAGTTTCTCCTTTCAAAAATGATGAGTTGTGATCAATTTATGTTTGTTGAATTAAACATGTTGCACGTGGTCAGTATGGACTTCTACTTTCCTTGTAATATAACTTTATTTCGCGCGTAAAATCTTGAGGGTGCAAGTTATTACCTTGAGCGTTCAGTATAATAGTTTGAACGTTCAAGATAATAACTTGAACGATCAAGATAAATAGGAAGAAATAATATAATTTGCATGACCTTTCTATGCTTCGGAAAAGAAGCATTCACTCTTGATAGCAAAAGAGAGTAGGAACACTTTGGTGAGTATGTATAGAAATGGCTACAAAAAAGGGTTACCGACTTACAGAGTGCATTCCCTCCAATAGGCCTTAAAGTGCACCAGCGAGATAATAGTTTCCAAGAGAACAACATCCTTCACATGTTGTGGTTGCGTTGGTGTTGATGTTAAGTGCTGGAGTATATAATAAGCGGCAGTAGTTTAATTAGTGGCTAGCTTGTCGGCCGTATTCTTTCTTGATTTACCGCTCTTGGGTTTGAATGCGTCTGTCGTCCTCTGTGAGTCACACAATGTGGCTGCGGCAATCGCGGCGTGTTGTTTTACAAGGTTTTCTCACGTTTTTGTTTTATCGTATTTAAGCAAGGAACATAGTGGAATGGAGAATCCGTCGTCATATAAGTGAAATATCCTTGAGTAAGACCTTAAGCCCCAATCAGACAAATTAACATATTTCTTAAATAAGGCGTGAAACTTCAATCAATTAGTCGATACTGAAATATCGCACCCGACACACACGTTATTAACAGCTTCGAGCTCTTTTTTATTATAAATTAATACCCACTTAAAACAAGGACAAAGTACAGGCCGTAGGCCACCTTGCCTCTCACAGACAATCACAATAACAACTTGAATCTCTAAACTTAATAGACAGTATTAATTCATTTGACAACCTAAATTGTCACCTGCTCGCTGTAGCTGTCAGAAAAGGTGATATGACCAACTGAAATATGCTGCAACCCATTTGGAAGTACTTTACACTAATCTTGTTCCACTATGAAATATCTCAAATACCTATCAGGATGACGATTGGCGGAAGTCTTAATTTACATTTAGATGTTCAAGCTGTGATTGTTTATCTGTGAGACGTGTGGCCTACGGCCTTTACTTTGTCCTTGTTTGAAGCCGGTATTAATTTGTAATAAGAGTGAACTCGAAGCTGTTTATAACGTGTGGATCGGGTGGAAATATATAACCATGTTAGGACCTGTTATGATTTTCAATATATTCACGACCTGCTAAATCTGGCTGATATGTCAAATGATAAACACCCAATTGATCCTTGGGCCCGCGGCCGTGGCTTAGGGGTAGCGAGTGCGCTTCAATTTACCGTTCACGGGATCGAGTCCGGCTGTGAACCATCAGATAGATGAGTGAGTCACATGATGTGGCCTCGGCAACTGCGAGGGTGGTTTTAACAAGGTGTTCCTCCCGGTTTTCCAACGTAATCAGGCAAGGAACAGTGTGAAGTGGACAACCCGTCGTCTTATAAGTGAAATACCCTGTACGATGTTTAACCCCAAATCAAACAAACAAACAAATGATCCTTGCGATAAAATCCATGCCAATACCTGTGCAATTGACGGAGCAAGACACTGGTCAGTTCTGTTGTTTAATGAAGCTCTCCCCATACACAGGTGGAACCATGGGATAAAAGCTTAGTCATGTTTATATAACTCAAAATTATTTTGTCTAGTCCTCTAATAAAATGGCTATGTTTATATTAAGTT
>JAVFBX010231217.1:0-10823 GCA_034783855.1 Mopalia kennerleyi | reverse complement strand
TTGGAGTTATATTTGAGGCCGTAGATAGACTTCCAAAAATGCAGCTGATGTTAGTGATTGATATTTCAATCCCAACAACCTCGTGGACCCAATCATTTAACAAATTCCAAATCTCCCTCACATATATGCACTCGTAAAGCAGATGATTAATTGTTTCAGTATCATGCTTAGAAAATGAGCATAAGGGGTCGTTTGTAATATTAATTTTAGACAGATATTTGTTTGTAGCAAGAATGTAGTGGTTAACCCTATATTGAAACCACTGTAATTTGGTATTACGGCAGCAATTAAAAGGGATTCTATATACAACATTCCACTTTTCTTGCAACAAATCAGACCATTTTAATTGACCTGTAGGGGTATCTTTGGATTCGTTTAAAATGTTATAAATGGTTTTACATCCTTTCTTATCTTTGAGAATTGCTTTAACATTGTTAGGTAAACTGAGATTGTATTTAACAGGTGTTTCTAGAGACAGATTTAACCATTTAATGTAGGATTTAACAGCATTACAAACCGATAAAAACTGTAAAAAGTTTGTTGTCACATTACTATTGTCTACAAACGATGTATAGGTATAAAACGTACCGTTTTCATCAATAAGATCTTTTATGTGTATAACATTGTTTTGAAACCATGACTCATAAAATATACTTTTTTTACCCACTAAGATGTCTGGGTTATCCCAAATACAAGTATCGTATATTTCTGTTGGAGATAATTTACAGGTTTCTACAACATTCAACCATGAAATAAATACATCTTTCCAAAACAAGTTTGTAGATTTTCGTGCTGCTTCTCCAATCAAATTACGTCCCCTATACATAAATGTTGATATATTACCGTAAACATGATCAAACAAAGGTCTATACTGCGGCTGATTTAGTATTAATCTCCTCAGACACGAGGTCTTAAGAGTAGTGATACAACTTTTAATATCGGTCATTTTTAAACCACCCTTTTCATATTTTTTGAGTTAGAATTTGTCTTTTGACTCTGTCAACGTTTGACTGCTACACAAATTTAAATATAACTTTTTCTAATGTCTTTATATAACTATTTGATGGATTTGGTAATGATAAAAACAGGTGGCTTAGCTTACTTATTATAAGTGACTTTATGACCGTTATTCGTCCCAGAGGGGTAAGTTGCCTCTTTGACCATCTTTGGAGTTCATTTTCAATTTCAGAAAATTTAGAGTCCATAGTTTATGTTTGAAACATCGACTAAATTTATTGAGAATACAATACCCAAATACGTAAAATTTGATTGGTCCCAAGACAACTTATATCGATGATTAAAAGTTTCACCACCAAACTTTTTGCAGCCTATCCAAATTGTTTTTGTTTTATTTGTATTCACCTTTAGACCAGATAAATACGCATAGTATTTTAAGACAGATAAGGATTCTTTCAATGAAGACTCGGAGCCATCGAGCAGCAAAGTTGTGTCGTCTGCATACTGCGTTATTTTGAATTCAGTGCCACCGACGTCTATGCCATTGTATCTGTACCTTGCTTTGTGTAGTTTCTCCATGAATACATCACAGCTCAGCATTGTCATCAAAAAACGCAATGACATTGCTAACAGCCAAAGATCCCGTACTGATCAATCAAAAACGAAAGGACCTTACTTGAAGACGTAACATCCCAGTTTTGTCAGTAAAAACCGAAATGACATTACTAACAGTCATAAGATGCCGTATTTGTCAATCCAAAACGAAATACCCTACTTGTAGCCGTAACAACCCAGCTTTATCAGTAAAAGCGAAAGGCTCATTGTAGCATCCATAACAGCCCACATTCGACAATCTATCGTAAAAGATTTTTAATAGCAGCCTTATATCGGTCAATTAAACACCTAAACGCCATTGTACCCACTGAAAGATCAAGGTTTTGTCACTCAACGCGAAAAATCCCCCCTTTGAAAAAACAACAAGTAAAAACGTTCAGCAACAGTCGTAACAGATTTATTTGAGCAATAAAGCACAGAAGAGATCTGGCAACAGCTATAAATATCCACATTTGGCAGTATAACACAATAACAGTTCACATTAATTTTGTCGATTATCGTAAAATATACATAGTAACAACCATGGCCACCTTTCTCAATAAAGACACTAAAGAATCATGGTATTTGTTAAAACAGCTCTCCTGTTCATTTACACCTTGAAGTCGTCTTTGGAAAGGAACAGCTGCTTTGCTCAGAAGCGAAAGACTAGGCCTACTACACTCTCGTATATATTCACTTGCTCTGGTGATAAAGTTAGATTAATGGATAAGCCATCAATATGCTATCTTATAAAGTTTACTACCTTGTTTGTGATTTTGAAATATCAACGTACTTCGATTTACTTTCTATCAACGTGCAGCATAATTGAAATATTTTTTATGGATTTTTTTTGTATATATATAAATATGGCCATTATTGAATCCTTAGATCAAATTAGTTCAGTTGTGTGTGTGTGTCGTGTGTGTAAAGGCGTAATGCTTACCGTGAGAAATGTGTGACAAGTACTCCGGCGCGTTCGGTACCATTAGTCAATCATTTAGCTGATAATATTGTATGCAATAAGTTATTACACAATAAGAAGTTGAATTTCAATGAACGCATTCTGAGATAATTTGTTATTAAACTTAATTACAGACAGTGGTAAATAGCGAGTGAGAGTTTTTACAGCGATCTATGATCTTATTAGAACAACTCCGACCTGTGTAGATATATGTTTGGAATATGGCCAGATGTTATTATAACCAGTGCTAAATAGAGTTATTAAGTCAAATAGGCGGGTTCTCTCTCGTCGTTTCGCAATCCCCAGAAGCCGACAAATCAGTGCCGTCCCTTTAACTCTGGCCAATTGAAACAGGCGTGTAAACTGTGCAGGAAGCGTTAAAGTTGAAAACGACAGACAGATGCTGTCAGACTGATACGTCCAATGTTATAGACACACCTGGTTAGCAGTTGAAGTGGTCGATACAACCATTTCACCTCTCCCAAAGATGTCCATTTTAAGTTAAGAGCTAGTCTGAATCAAGCAGCCTGGAGATCTATTGAGTGTGGTTACTAGACACAGTAAACCACACGTCCTTTAAGATCACATTGAAGATATTTGCCAAACCAGGTAAGTGTTTTCTTCATTCCAAGTATGTATTTAGGAATCGCTTACCTATAGGGTTATGATGTACAATATAGCCTACTATAAGGGTAGAACGGTGAACGCGTTCACTCGTCACCAATTTGTTAAAGTAAGAGTAGATCAACCGTACTAAAAGTCGTCTGCCAGTAGGACCAAAATATGCTCAGAAGAGACAAAAACTAAAATACATTGTAAACTTTCAAACAATTAACTGAATTTTCTATCAAACAAGACCAAGGTGACAACGGGCTTATAAATCTTATAAAACGCATCGCTATAACATCGATTGTGTTAAACATCAGCTGAACTATCCTTTCTCTCTCAAAAGCCTTGCTGTAAGTACAATTGATGTCGTTTTTCAAACCACACTATCCCAGTATCGATTTCCCGTAACAGCTCTCATTATGTAACACAATGTTTCCACTTTAAATAGCTACTTGCCGTTATACGGTATTTTACTCAACGATTTAGTTCCTATATGTGCCTCGAGGCTTTTGGCTAAGGTCAGAATTGATTAAAGTATATTCAGGATTTTCAGCATAGTCGTTGGACAGATCCCTCCAATTTGGAATACAGATCTTTCTTTTAAATTGACCATCGATTCGTTCAACTGTTATTTCTTTTCTTCTGAAATGTGCTTTTGGAAAATATCATGCGCTCGGTCAGTTGATGTAAATATATTTCCATGTTCCAAGCAGGGCTTTTAGAGAATGTCCTATATTCAAACCACCGAGGAGTCGAATAAATGTTAACAAGTATTTACACTTGGTCCCATTATAGGTATATATCCTTGGTTATCCGTTAGAAAAAAAATTTAATTTGAATTAAAACATATTCTAAAGCACATATGTTTTTCATTTGAACTAGTCCACAGTCGTACCTTAATGGATGTGTATCGGCTTACTTTCACCAATAAAACTGTATGAGTGGGGAAAACAACAAAAAAAAGCCATGTCGTATTTAATATCACAGTTGGAATGTGTGAGTGTATGGAAGATTAAAGACTTACAATTTCTCACGCGATGTAACCGTCTACATATTTGACGGTGCATGTATGCGGTATGTAACAATCTATTTGGTCGCACTAGAGAAACTATTATGAGACAAATGGGTCAGAACACCCTTCTCTTTCCTAAGCGCTCTCTCAGCAAACTGATGGGGTCTTAATGCACCCTGAAGTTAATTGAGATGGAAGAATTGATGTTTTCCTTTTGAAAGGTTAACAAAATATCACATGCCTTGTTTAGGTGGGACATTTTCTGTTTATTTGATATTTAAAGGAAATTAGGAAACGTCCACTAACAATAAGAATTTCGCCGGTTTTTAGAGACATGCAATGCTCTAAACAAGAAACTAGGAAAAGAGAAACTATTATAAGACTAATGGATCAGAACACCCTGCTCTTTCCATAGCGCTCTCTCTGCAAACTGATGGGGTCTTAATGCACCCTGAAGTTTATTGAGATGGGAGAATTTGGTGTTTAGCAGGCTGAAGAAATGTTTTTCTCTTGAAACGTTAACAAAATATTATTTGATATTTAAAGGAAATAAGGATATGTCCACTAACAATAAGAATTTCCCCTGGTTTTATAAAAATAAAATACTCTAAACAAGAACGAGGAAAAGAGCCATGAGGTAATGCATCCTGGTTCTCCATACCTTGCTCGATGATATATCAATGAAAGTATGTATATGTTAGATGTCTTTTGACTAAAGCTACTAAAATACAGTTTATCTAAAACATAAGTTGATTCAGCGGTAATCCTTGTTTTAATCGACATCACTCTGTCAATGTGATTTATTTTTGGAAATATAGGATAGATAGCGTTTTTAAAAAACGTTAAATAAAACGACAATTACATGTATGTGAAGTATTGCAAAAAAGGCACAACGTGTGGTTGGTCCTATATTAACGATAACACTAACAATCTTGTAACATTAATCCCAAAGAATCCATCTGGCGTTTACATTTGACAAGAAATGTTTGCAGTCTGTGTGGAGGTTACACTCTTACAATACATAAAGACTTGTCAACGATTTCCCTTTGACTCTCCCAAAAATATTTAAATGCTCACCATTACTAGTTCCGTGGAAAGAATGTACGCTTCGGTGAACGCAACAAGCATCATCGTATCAACATTGGCAATAAACATTTTAACTCAAATTAGTGATTTTAATACGAAAACTTAAGAAATATGAATACGTACGTAACAGCAATTTTTCATCATTCAAAGATCACAAATAAGTTATATAATCATCCCTATAGAGTAAAACAAACAAGAGTAAAATAGGAATTGAATATGTTCTGAGACTTTCACCCAGCTTTTGTGATATAATTGACCATGGGTACAACTACCTTTCTCACACCAAGAGAATGCTGCAAAAACAATAAACAAATAAATTTGTGTTTCTTCCATAGATAGTTCCATCAGTTGTTATCGTATGTCGTTTCATCAGTTTCTACCAGATAACGCTCCATCGCTTTCTACCATTTATCGTACCACTAATATCTACCAGATATCTTCCATCAGTTCCTACCAGATATCTTCCATCGGTTTCCAACCTACATTATACCATCAATTTCTACCAAATATCTTCCATCGGTTTATACCAGATATCGTTCCGTCAGTTCCTAAGGCTACCATACATTATACCATCAATTTCTACCAGATATCTTCCATCAGTTTATACCAGATATCGTTCCGTCAGTTCAAGATATCGTTCCGTCAGTTCCTACCATACATTATACCATCAATTTCTACCAGATATCTTCCATCGGTTTATACCAGATATCGTTCCGTCAGTTCCTACCATATATTATACCATCAGTTTCTACCAAATATCTTCCATCGGTTTATACCAGATATCGTTCTGTCAGTTCCTACCATACATTATACCATCAATTTCTACCAGATATCGTTCCATCAATACCTACCATACATTATACCATCAATTTCTACCAGTTATTGTTCCATCAATTTCTACCAGATATCGTTCCATGAGTTTCTACCTCATATCGTTCCATCCATTCCTACCATACATTATACCATCAATTTCTACCAGATATCGTTCCATCAATTCCTACCATACATTATACCATCAATTTCTACCAGATATCGTTCCATCAATTTCTACCAGATATCGTTCCATGAGTTTCTACCTCATATCGTTCCATCAATTCCTACCATACATTATACCATCAATTTCTACCAAATATCGTTCCATTACTTTCTACCAGATATCGTTTTATCAGTTTCTACAATATATATATATCGTTCCATCGGTTTCTACCATATGTTTATCGTTTCATCTGCGTCAACCACATGCCATCTCGGAAATTTCTACCAAATATATTTCAATCAGTTTAGCCAAATTCGTTCTACACTTTGGCGAATGCATTTTGAAAAGAAAGACCATTCCAATGTTTGTTGGAAAATTTGTAATACTGTGTTAAATGCTATTAAGTATTTAGTAAATCTTTATTTCAGACATTTGCAAATCAAAATCTATCGCTGGCAACCTAGCTAAAGGGAGAAGATGAGGAAAGTCTTTGGGGTAAATTCGAAAGCTGCGTCAAATCTTCATAATGAATAAGCTCTTTATTAAAGTACTGGGGGCATAGTTTATCCACTGATTGCATATCATCTTCTGGGAATGAATATAAACCGACTTGCGTGTCGATTGACTGATATTGCCTCTTTCAATAAATACGGCATTATATAGATAAAGACATAAAAACTATGTTTCCGTTACACCGAGAACAAAACATGAACCAACGAAGGCTGTAACGTAATATCTTTGGACAACATAATGAGAATATGCATTATTAAACAAACTGAGTTTTACGCTGGTGTATATTGTTGTTAAAACGACAGCCTATTTTGCTTTCCTTAAGGATAGGGCTGATCTGAGGACAACTGTGAAACAATTAATATTTGACGAAACCACAATCTATTCCTTTCGCATGATATACTTATACTATGGGTTCAAATTTTTGGAATCGGTAACTTAATAAGTACAGTGTAGTATACACTGACCATGATGCTATATTGTTAGGCACTGATATAAATAACCCAAAGTAGTTACATGGTGTATTATATCGTGTAAGACCATGTCGGTGGAGTTCAATCCTCCCAGAAGCCAGTGTATTCACCGGTAACCGTTGGTATTAGACGTAATAGCCTTCGGCTCCTTTCTTATCTAGGACATCAGTTATTTCCCTCAAGGATTATGCACAATTTATTAAATATTCCACGTGCCTAAGGCGGATTCTCGATTATGCTAGACCGTAGCTGAGAAAATCAGCTCTGTCGACTTGTGTATCATATTGCCCTTGTCCTCGGTGACAGAACTGAGAAGCCATCCATGGTTTTTAAAAAATGTGATATAAATACTTTGCTTCCGTAAAAAAATAACAGTGGAAGGTAATTCAGTGACGAAATTAAAATTCTAGATAATGTCCCTCTACCCTAGTTTCCACGTGTATAATCCTTCATCAGAGATAAAATTTTGGGTTAAACAAAATTATGTTTGACAATTATCATCCCCATGTACACCAAGGTTCGCTTGACCTTTGGGTTCCAATAAATTTAGTTCCGTGTGTTCCGATGAAGTATTCGCGAGATCGGGCTCGGGTTTAATCGTTCATAAATTTTGAAAGTTCTGCGAAATATGCGTTCATTCATAATGACATAGGCAACGTCAAGGATTATTAACTTCATTTGGTGTTCTTGTCGATCATTTGTGTTCATTATATATGCATAGATATAGGTACGAATGAATTGAAAATGTACATTTTTCTATCTTTTACAAATTAAATCTACGAAGATAGTCTAATTTGCGAGGGTAAATGTATGTACTGTCTGTTAATGCGAGACGTCATCTAAAATCCATGGAATGCTAAAATCGGATAACAGACAGCATTCGGGCTATGTGTTTGCCAGTCGAATGTGCAATCATTTAAAAAGACAAATATATTTGTCTTGTGTTAAAATACTAATAAGACACCGAAATATCAAGGAAATCTGCCCGAAGTTAGCCATCTTTAAAAGGAAAAGTAGCTCCTAGTATGCCCCTGCACCGCTACCCACGAGTTCGTTTTACTGCGACCCAGTCTGTTCCCACTGTGTCACGTCTAGCGCTCTCATTGTGCTGCTGTCAGTTCGATTGCAGCGTCTATACATGTATAAGTAAGTCCAAGCAAAGGACAACGTGTGTTTCTTACATCGACCACAAGTAGAGTTATGAACCATAATGCTTGCTATCTGGACTGCCACGCTGCCACACGACTTTCGAGTTATTAAACTGCCCTGATTGGTGCGCCTTGGGGCTTCGTACGTGCAATGCACAAACCCATCTGCAAGGGTCAAAATGTGTAAGACGAGACTTCCACATTACTACCCCTTGTTGCAATCCGAGAAAAAAATTAATTGGACTATTGCAGAAACAAGCAGCCAATCAGAAAGCCGTCTGTGATGATCTCAGGTTAATGGGACGAAGATCGTGCTTGTACATTACATGTGTAGCCTACTTGTCATCCTGTGTTTAGTCCGCCTCTTTTTTATTCTAACAAAGCTCCAATCTTATGGGGTGTGGCATAGAACGGTCTAACTCAGGTTTTTCGATCTATTAAAGAAAGGTAGGGAAGGAAAAGAGGCTTAATGCGACGATCTTCTTTCCCGCCTTGCCTCGGCAAGATGGCACAAATTAAGCGCGATTCGAAGCACTGGCACAAAGCCAACTACCGTTCAAGCCAGTGTTCTATTGGAGGCACTAATGCATTTGTTTAAGCAACGATAACCTTTACTAAAAAAATCGATTTAGATAGGTCGATTTTAATTTCCAGATAAATGTAGGCCTTCAACCAAAGAGAGTTGTGTATCCTTGAAATCGCTGTTGTTATTGTTTGCATATTCTTTTCAAATAGTTTCATTTCATATAATGACTGTAACAATTATGTAACATGTTGACACATCAGTTACTCAGTTCTGTACGGAGAAAAAAATAAGCGATAAAGCCAACAGTCACTTCTCTTGTATGTGTAGCTGGAGACTACATATTTATGAATTTTTAAAGATCGATATGTCGCCATTCGTTCTTGCATAGACCTAGTAAGTAAGTACGTAAGAGCAGACTTCCACCTCGTGGTGCATGTGCTTGAAGATTTTTTATACCAGACACGTTTTATTCTTTATTTTATACGGATTTGTGTTCGAGTTTTCAATAGTTCTTCACGAGTCGTTAAAATATGGAGCTGCTGTCGATCCAATAGGCATGCCACACGGTAACATTTCAAACCGGCTGTAGTCGACACCGATTCAAAGCAGTGGACTTAAAATACTTTGCCAGTAAAACTGGACTCGCACTTCCATTAACTCTTGAGTTATAGCCCCCAAACAGTTTTTGAGTCATCATCACTTTCTCGTCTTTGTAGCTTTCGTGAGAAATGAAGGCACTGATAAAAACTGTTTTTTGAAGCATTAAATCTGTGATATCGTGATGAAAATAAAGTGTTATTACTGCCATACAAACAAGAATATTCTGTGATATTCGATTAAAATGGGGCAAATGTCACTGGTGTTACATGTCTTTGGTAATCTCATTGATGTTAGTGAGCCCTAAACTCATACTAAACAAACCTCCTGTAAAGTTCAAACTGCACCTTTGAAGCTAGAAGGACAGCAGTAATTCCTGTGACGAACACAGCGAAAGAGTTGAAGGTAAAATATTCATAGATTGGGTTAAATTTATTGTTTTGTGTCCGCAACTAAAGGAGAAGGTGTAAAACCCAATGGTGACGGAAAACAACATAGCTTACAAAACATAATATATTTTGCCATAGCTTAGTATGAATTGGATGTCTTATTTATTGTCATTTAAACTGTTGCTGTAGTATTGATGTCTCTGCGGGTATTTTCTTGCCAGTTTGACACTGGTGTAACGGTTACTGGTATAATGATCGTCCAATAACACCAGTGACAATAATAAGCTTACAGTCATTAAAGGAAAGTGCTGATGATAATAATAAGCTTACAGTCATTAAAGGAAAGCAATGATGACAATAATAACCTTACAGTCATTAAAGGAAAGCAACACATAGGAAGTAACAGCTATGTGATTACAATATGGCCTTTTCTATTACTCTACCATCGTTAAGATGGAGTTTTAAACCAATGGGATGAATTTCAAGACCATCTACAATGACTATCAATACAAATCCTATATATTAATATTCATGACCTCTGAACTCCGACCAACAATATCAACTGGACAAGGCCATATCATCTTTTTACTTTTCAGAAATCTATCCATTTTTCAGTCAAGTTATGCTATATCAATGGGGATCATATGATAACATAACACTCAGTCAATTATCTGTTTGAACATTAAACAAACCAGTTACAAATTGTCATATATTTCGGCATCACTTGCATTTGGAACTTTAAACTGGCCACGTAACACCCTAAAGTTGTCTGACTAAACCGTTTCCAATGAGATGTAAAAGGTACCCAAATCTGACTGCCAGAGTGCCGAGTTCATCAGAGTTATCTGACTGCCACAGTGCCGAGTTCATCAGGGTTATCTGACTGCCAGAGTGCCGAGTTCATCAGGGTTATCTGACTGCCAGAGTGCCGAGTTCATCAGAGTTATCTGACTGCCAGAGTGCCGAGTTCATCAGAGTTATCTGA
>JAVFBX010231206.1:0-10823 GCA_034783855.1 Mopalia kennerleyi | reverse complement strand
TTTACGTATGGCTGCTTAAATTTTCAAAATTCAATGCTAGTAAGGCACCAGGCCTCAAAAGACCACAGTGATTCACTATTATTTAAGTAGGCCTATCAATTTAATTGATGTGCCATTCTATGGCCTAATTTTGTTCCATTTTTTTTTAATGGGAATCTAGTGCATGTGACGTCATACTCTGACATGGATGACCCCACACTACACCCTTATGACTCCTTCAAAAATGCATTAGGGGTCATGGTGACTCTCAGTTTTTTAGGCCTAGGCCAAACCCTGTTGATAAGTCTAGTTTACATTTTGAAATCTATCCCAACTATTCTAAAAAAATCCCAGGATTTGAAAGACCTTTCTTGTGCTACATGTAGGTCTTTAAAGTATTTTATTTGTGGCCATGTTTAGAAATGTGAAGGGCCTGTGGTCATGGCTAAGGGTTTAGTGTGTTGTTGTTGCACTGATGAGCCTCCATATTGAATAACTCACAGAATTAGTGGACAATCTGTCATAAGATACAAGAAATATCCTCCAGTATGATGTTAAGCACCAGTTAAACTAAGAAATTTGTTTATATTTTGGCTTGCCTTTTGTGGAATAACCATAGCTTCACCATAGCTACATGTATGCTAGTTTTTAGAGGTTTCCTCTTTCGGTTCTCTACTGTATTTAATAAGGAAAAGTGAGAAATGTATAATCCATTATCATATTAATTTAGGGAAACTTTATTGAGTAGGCCCTATGACATTAAATCCCAATCAAAGTTAAAGGGTCAGTACAAAGCTTGCTTGTAGCTTTATTAAGCTATACATTTTCCAGTGGCTTCAAGTCTGGTTGCTTTTATCCATTTGGGTGATTCACATGATGTGGCTCCAGCTATTGCGGGGGTGGTTTTCACGAGGTTTCGTCTCGGTTTTCTGTTATGATAGGCAGGGAGCAGTGTAAAGTGGACAATGCATTATTATGTAAGTGAACACACCTCAGGACAACATTAAATCCCAATCAAATCAACACACAATATATCTATTTGGCCAAGCAGTTGGTAGGGAGTGTCCTGTTGCCCTGGTGATCTCAGAGCAAAGGAGCTGGAGGAAATTGATCTGTTATTGGATCTTGTGATTACCCAGCCTTGCCTATGTTTGTTGCCATTGGCCCTAGAGGGGATTTTCTATCACTCATTGTGCTGGCACCCTGTAATCTGAGTGGAGTATGCTAGGTTAAACCTCAGTTTAGCAGCATGTGTTATTGTATTAAACCAAATATACTCAATAGACATATTAAATTGGCTACATTCTGCGTGATAATGGGCTTAGAGAAATTGTTTTCCTCAATATCAACCAAGTGCTCCAGCAAAAGCCTTAAGTACATATACATGGACAGTGTAAAACCCTAACTCAACCATTTGTTATTGTTGAGGTTACCAATGATTAAATGAATCTGAAGGAATTGGAATTCAGAAACTGTCCTCATTAATTAACCTATTAAATGATTTCTTGCACAGCTAAAGCAGTTGACATTTGTTAATTTCAGAGGTTTTATGAATTTGATGAGAGTGATCCTGATGGAGAGAAAAGACGGTCAGCCCGTAAGTTCATTTATTTTACACACAACTACATGTACAGTAAACGTGATAGATAACTGGGTTCCCCAGCCAAGCTTGGCTCAGTGCAGTTGTGTGTCAGACTATTGATCCTACTATAGCTGTTCTTGTTCATGTGACATGGTGCGGGAGTTTCCTGTTGGACTTGGGGCTTAAGGGTCACACAAAACTGATTTCTCGTGTTAAGCACAGTCAATTTGCTAAGGGGCAACATGAAGCCAATCTGTTTATGATGCCTTTGCATTGTGTCTTGGGATTTGTTGCCTGTGATGTCGAGTATGGTTTCCTTCACCTATTGGGCTGGCATGCTGCCATGGGTCCAAAACAGTGTTAAGTACAGCATTAAACCCCAGTTGTTCTGTTTTGCAACTGGCATCTTTTCATTGTTTTTTGAAAGCGAGTCATATATATGACATAAAAGCACCTACCAAACTAACAGTGTTTCTGTCATATACAGCAGGAGGCTAGGTGGAGTTTACTCATGCCCTACTGCTGTCGGATCTAACAGGCAACATAAACCATATGGTCACAATGGGTTTATATTACATCATGTGTTTGACCTGTCCTGTCATTGTTTGTTGTCAGTGATGTCAGGGATGATTTCCTTCACCCAGTGTTCTGGCACACTGTCATGTGAGGGAAATAACTTAAGTACAATGCTAACAAATGTGCCATATCCATGTATCTTATCATCCTTTGTCACAGTACATTTTATTGTAATCATGTTTTATTTACTGTTTCTCAGATGCCTCAACTTCCTCAGTTAGCACAGATGGAGGATCAAAGGTAAGCTGTTTAACACATTGTTAGCATTTTATCTGTACTAAATATTTCTAGTACATATACTTTATGTCAAAGTTCAATGTAAGCCAGCCTAATCATCCTTCTTTGATGTACCACTCACAGGTATAGGAGTGAGCCACAGGGTGCTGCAACAACAATCGCTAGGGTGGTTTAATGAGGTATCAGTGTGAAATGGACAATCCTTCATCATATCAGTGAAATACCCTTCAGTATGGCGTCAAACTTTAAACACAGCAGTTGGAGAGAGTTTCAGTTGCCCTGGGGCTCTCAGATTTAAAGTACAACATGAAGCCAAACTGGTAGTGATCTCTTCTGGCATGCGGTTGATTGGAGGAAGCTTCATGTTGCCCTGCCGCTCTCCGAGCTCAAGGGGAACAGGAAGCCGATCTGTTTGTAATGTCTGTATTGCATCCGGTCACTGTTCCATCTTGTCTTTGTTTGTGGCCAGTGATGCCGGGGCCGTTTCCTTCACCCACTGGACTGGCACACGTTCTACCCTAATCAAACAAACTTTCATGGCACCACATGTAGTTCTAATTATTCGCACACTTTGATTCCTTTGGCCATGTACATCACCCTGTAATTATCTTGTCACTGTTGATATTAAGTAAGGTGTCAAACCCTAGCTAAGCTAATAATCTCTATTCTCCACTGAACACAGGAGGTTAACAAGTTGTCATGAGTGAAAGGGCAAGTGAAGGTGTCCGATTGCTATGGTGCTCTCTAGGGTAATGGGCAACACAGAGCTGATCTGTTTGTTGTGTCTTTGTATTGCATCTGTGCTTGTCCCAATGTCTTGTCATTGTTTGTTGCTGCTTGCCAGTGGTATCAAGGGTGGTTTACTTCACCCACTTGGATGCCATCATATTAGTGATTTATCAGTGAGTACATGTGATAAGATAGTTGTTAAACCCCAATCAAGTGAGCCATAAGTGAAATGCCTTTAGGCTTTAATATGACACCAGGTGAATAATGTATATATATATTTTTATCTTTCAGAAACATTCTAGCATATTTGAGGGTACAGGTCCTAGTGTGTCGTTACTAAAGATCCAGAGGAGCACATGGCATACAGAAACTGAACCTCCGGTGAGTTTTATAACAAATCTCAAATAAAACACTTACTTACAAATTTATTAGTTCATTGTGTATGTTCATCTAAATATCAGTTTGTTTTATTTTGAGTACATACGTTCTTGATTTCACCTTCCATAACAGAAGCCTTTGTATTAAATCATTTCAAGGGTATGACAAACACTTTTGTTATATTTAATTTCACATGAAGTTTAGATTTGTCTTCATTTTTGGAGTTGTATATATCTGCTTATGTGAAGGAGATAAATATTTTTTTCTCGTTTAAACACATTTTAAAAACTAATTTATAGCATATAAAGCGTATTTTGACATAACTGTCTTGAGACATTGGTGTCCAAGCAAAAAACACATTTGTGGGTAATTTCTCTATAAAAAAAAGACACTAATTTAGTGACCCTGTGTCATTGCTTCACATAGAGAAAGAAATGGCACTTTTACTTTAGTGTAAATCCAGGGTCATTCTGACATTTGTAGCTCAAATGGTTAGAGCACTGGCCCTGCCAGCCAGAGACCCAGGTTAAAATCCCAGTGGAGGCAGCTAAATTATCTTTCTGTGCAATAAAAATATATTTTTAATGTAGAGCAATGAAATTTTGATATACATTTATGTACGCTTTACAAACTGGTGTCCTATGTAAACTGCTATATAATTCATGTATCCTTAATAATTACAGGTTTACCCATACGAGAAGTTGAAGATCACTAATTTTGATCTGCCAAGAGATGTGGACATCAACAGATTAGAAGTAAGTCATAGATAAGCTGTTAATTCATTGACATACATGTAAGACTTGATACGTAACATTTTAATCATAAATGATGAACCTTATGGAAGTTTGACATGGAACGACTTCCTTTATAAGAAATTTGTCTTACAAGTGCCGCGAAAGTGTGCCCAGTTGCTCTTGCTTGTTGAGCTGAAGCCCCCTGTAGGTGGTTGGGTGAGAGACTCGTGTTGTTCTCCCACCTAAGGGGCAACAGGAATCATGAAAATGTGATGTTTTTGTATTGCATCATGTGATTGTCCTGTCTCGTCTTATTCTGTTGCCATTGGGGTTTCCTTTACCCATTGGGCTGGTACCCTGCATTACTACATGTGAACTACAATAACTGTAGGTACATGATAAACTCCAATCAAACAAACAATTTGAAGGCACGTATTCCCATGGTGTCTAGCCTGTGTTAAATTTGAACTCTGTCTTGTTTTTACCAATTATTGAATGATGGTATGCTTGTCAGGCATCTTGTCATTAACTGTGGTCCAGTGATTAGAATGTCCGATAACTGACCTTCCTTTGATATTTTGCCCACAAGTGGGTTGCTAGATGGGAGCTAATGGTTGCCCTGGTGCATTCAAAGCTAGGGTGCAACCAGCAGGTAATCTGTCTTTATATTGCATTGTGATTGACCTGTATTTGTTTATTGTTCAGGGCATCAAGGGAGATTTCTTTCACCCATTGGCCTGACATGCAATCATATAAGTGACATAACCTTAAGTACGACATTAAAACCAGATTAAACTAACAATCCTATTTCAGTCCTACTTGTTTTTTTGTTTTTAGATCCACTTGTCGAAAGAGGAATTTGAAGAGATTTTTAACATGAAACATGAAGAATTTTACAAGATGGCAGAGTGGAAGAGGAATGACATTAAACGAAGAAATAAACTTTATTAAAACAAGTTTCACTAATTAGGTTTAACAATTGGGTCTTGTCAAGAAAGCCTTGCTGCACTACTGTAGGTAATAATACACAGTTCAAACTAAACTTGATCTGTAATCATGCTTGAGTAATTTCACCATATGCTATCCAGATACTGAGAATGATTGGATTTGATGAAAGAAGTGATTAGAAATTTATCACCAATCATGCTTGAATCAGATCTTAAAAATTGAGATGATGTGAATAGTGTTTCATGATTGCATCACATCAAGAAAGAGATTGCTTATTGTTTACTGTACATTGTAAAAAGATGGTAACAAGATACGACATGTGCAAACAAACTTTATCTCCAATCATGCTTTAGTGACACAAAATTTATCTTTGAAATCAATGATTGGATTGGGTCAGAAAGTAATTGCTACATGCTTTCTTTACATTGTAAAAGTGGATAACAACACATGCAATTAAGTCAATTATCACCAATCATGCTTAAGTGATTATCCATTTATCTTAGCCATAAAGAATACGCATTTTATTGTGATCATGCCTATCAATTTTGGTGCAATTTACGGTGTTGAATAAATGCAACATTTTATGTGGATAATGTGGACATCCAAATTATATTAAAATACTTCCCAAATGGAGTGCTCTGAGAATGGATTAGATTTTGAAGATGTAACAATGGCGTGCATAATCCTATTGTTGTTTATGGTATATTCATGTATACTATAAATGGCCATAAACATGATATGACTGGTTAGACAGAGTTCCCTCTTTCCCTATGTGGCAATACAAAGCCCATCTGTATGTGTTCTCTTCATATTGCATCATGTTATTAGCCTGTCTTGTCAGTGTTTCTTTACCACTGACATGGAGGGCGGTTCCCTGCACCGATTGGACTGGTATGCTATCATGTGACACCTGGAGCACTTTGATGTGGTATACACAACATGTATGGTAACTGTAGACCTGTTCAACGTGTGGCTTGGATGGAGTTTCCTGGTGCTCACATAGCTACAGTAAGTGACCACAGTTACCCGATCTGTGTCAGGGGAATTTGATTGTACTGTTTTGTCTGAGTTTGTAACAAGAGGCGTTCAAGTTGGGTTCCTATTACCCATTGGACTGGTGCGCTGTCATATGTGTGAAATATTAACCCTAAATATACACTGTCAAGCCTCAAACAAACAAACAAACTGTGCAACCCCAATTTTGTTTTCAAAAAGAAGTTACCTAGTGTCATAACTCATTATGGGACGAGAGTTTATTTGACATCTACAATTAGTTCAACTTGCTTGACATGCCTTTTGAAATTAGTACTTCAGTCTATATTTCTGGGCCTCGCTTGTAAAAGTAAACTATTTTTCATTAAATGTGGTGATTTTTCAGTGAAAGTTGTCTTCTAGACAAATATGCAAAAGTGTAAATAGCTTTCATTGTTGTGTGCTTTATTCAGTCACTGTATCCTCCAAATTGTCTGCTAGATTATACAATTGTTCAGTTGTATTGGGGACAATTTAGAATTTTTGTAATCACTAGCTAAAAGCTACCACATTTATTTTCATATTTTTTTGTCTTAAGTATATGTGTGTGCTTGTGCCTTGCTGTCATCACAATGTTTATTATTATATGACCCCTTGATGCATACAGATTAGAATATCTGGAGTGTTGCATATATGAGGCATAAACCAACTAATGATCAGCTTTAAATTTACTAGTATGATTTTAACTAATTTTATAATAAGGTTAGAATAAACCAATCTGAACTTCTGTTTGTAATAAATGGGATACGGTTAGTTAACTAAGTTCCATGGATAGGATTAAAAGCTTACAGACAATTAGTGCAATTTTTTTTCTATATGCTTACCGTTCTATTTTTTAATTTATTTTGCAGATTTTCCCATTTTGCTTGCTGTTTTTTTTATTGCAAAAGCAATTTGATTGTGTGTAGGCACTAAATTAAATATGCATACATAGACTAGCCTCATTTCTATGGCATCACTTACTCCTTCATTTTTATGTAAAATAATGTACATTTTTTTATGTTTGTTGAAGTTAATGTGATGCTTTATATAGTCATAGAGTAATTTTGTTTATTAATGTCACGCAAATATATATTATTTTAATAGTACTTCACCATATTAATAAATATGGATTGTTTTTTTATCAATGAAACCTGTTTTTGACTGTCAATTTTGTTAGTAATATTTTACAGCATAATATGGATAATGGGGGTAGAAGCTGACGAGGTTTAGATACATATCGGGTATGTTAGTGATAGTAGAAGTTGTTGGTGTATTTTTTAGTTTGAAGTGAAATTGTCTATGTTTTAAACAAATGTATTGTACAGTTTTTTATATTGTTGATTTTGTAGGCATTATTTTCCAAAAAAAGGAAATAAAATAGTTTTATGACAACATATTTTTTACAGGATTTTTTGGTACTGCAAATATAACATGGAACTGAAAATACATGTTAATTTTTGTTCATTCTTTTCAGCCATTAACAAATTGAATGTTATCCTTCAATCTGGCCTTTTTTCTTTGTAACTACGCATTTATAAATTTCATTAGGCCAAGAAACACTACATTATAAAGTAGTTTCAAATGCATTATTTAACTTTCAGTTACATTAAGTCTTTCCTTTCAAGTAGAGGTTAAATTTGAAGAAATAATGAATTATTAATTCCTTTAATTATTAGAAAGTCATTTAATTTGCTTAGTGGAGATGATTGGAGTCCGTCTATGTTCAAATTCCTATACTGCTTGGCTTGGAAAAAAAGTTATGTCAATTATTTTTTTAAAAATAGTGAGTGGACTATTTAATTAAGATTTTGTGATTCTTTTTTAGTGGCATTTTAGATAATTATGGTTAAAAAAAATATCATTGACTGGTTTTTGTACTGGTTTAATTCGTTCCAACATTATCAGTGGTATATCATGTGAATTGATCAATGGTATATCATGTGAATTGATCAATGGTATATCATGTGAATTGATCAATGGTATTTATATAAAGTTTTGAATGACCTGCTGAGAACAAGGAAAATATATCCAATAGAAGCTTTTATGCTGACAATTCACTAGTGCTCTGTGACTTAAGGTGTTAATTTCCACACTAAGTCTGACTGAAAAATATTCCCACTGTCAACTTTACGGGGACATTCGTTTTATAACTGAGCATTGCTATTTAAGTCTTCACATTATAATTATGTTGCTGTTATAACTGGCTGTATGTTCACTGGTGTCCTGAAGCTACCTTTGGGCAGTGCATTCAACACCCATCAGATGTGCCCCATATTTTACACCCAGTGCTTGTATGTATTTGGTTCTTCTTGGTTACTCATTGGTCTAGCATTCTATTTGTTGAATTTGGCCTCAGTTCCAGGTAAAACCCAGCCAAAAAATCCAAACACAGTTTATAAATGTCAGTGCACTTGAAATAAAATTACCATTCATATAAATGTATATTTATACATATAGGCTTCATCGCTATAAAAATATCAAATCTATGATTTAAAAGTTTGATAAGCTATCAATGTTCTCCTCATTTAGCAGCGAATGTTTACATAACATAAAAGCAGTTGTTTGAATAATGTTCTATATGTTCCCATGGAAACCGGCATAATGCTCTATAAATGTTAACTTTGAAGGTGATTGGTGCTTCAATCAATGATAAATGTTATCCGTATTTTCATTGGTTAACTTGAATTAATAAGAAAACTGGATTTGATAGATTTGTGTGAAGTGGAAATGACATCGGAATTCATTTAAAATGTGTCCATTTTGCATTATTTGTGCTGAATCTTAACTAAAACACCATGCTTTTGAATCCTCTGTCAATAAAATATATGAAATGAATTAAAGTTTTGTTTTTTCTGTATGAAGTTACACAAATCCGGATAAAAAATATACGGTTAGAATTTGTTGTATTTTTGACCTGGTTTCCGATAACTACAACTTTTGCATGCAGTAGGATAGACCTCTCTGTTGCCCAAGTGTTTCCAGAGCCATTAAAGATGCATTGCAAGATACAACAATTCTGCGCTTGCAATTGTTGGGACCATGTTCAGTACAGCCTTATTCTCATGTTATATCATAGAGGGATGTAGGCATAATGTTTCCAGGGTCCACTGATGTTTGAACCTTACCCCGGCCCTACAGCCCCAGATGTTAGCAGGACCATCCTCAGAAGGTTTTTCAAAAATGGTCAACACAAAATGACAATTGATGTCTTGATCAATTTAGAACATAGATATCTTTTAACTAAAACATCCTGTCCAACCTACACTCACTATCTGAACTCTTTCATGTTGCCCTTAGCTAAGGGGTAACATGGAGCCGATCTGTTTGTGATGCCGTTTACTTTCCTGTGATTGTCCGGTCTTTCCATTGTCAGTAGCATTGAGGGTGGTTTCTTGCACTCTTATTGGGCTGGTACGCAGTGCATGCGACTGAAATACCTGTACAGAACCTTAAGTATGGCAGATACCCCAATCAATTATTTTTCTAAGCTTTAAAAGAGATAGTGATCCTTCTGTCATCAGGGTTCTGTAATCTGCAAAAAAGGAAGCGGATCCGTTTTGTTAGGTCTTTGTATTAGATGTTGTGATTGTCCAGTCTATTTGTTACCAGTTGTGTTGATTTCCTACACCATCATGTGAATGAAATAACCCTTAGTATGATGTTCAACCCCAATCAAACTAACCATAAGCAATTATCAGGCCACCCTTTACCTGATGTCCGGTGGATGGCTGGAAAGATAAATCATGAGCCTATAATTATCCAGCCAACTTCTGTCAGGTATACTGTTGGAAAGGGTCTTTATCGTACATACTAAACAGTTTATTTCATTCTTGGTGAGTGACACAGTGTTGAAGAAATAGCATCTAGGTATGCAAATTTTTCATTATAGTAAAGGAACAAATTTATCTTTTAATTTTGAAGTATACCAAAAAACATCATAAGGAGTTAACTCTTATGAACCCAAACACACGTAATTTTTTACTTAAAAACACAAATTTTTCCATTGAGTAAAAATGTAAAACATTGACATTATTTGAGCCAAATCAACACCTTGATAAACCTGTACAGTGTACAGGTAGTGTAGTGGCCCAAGGCATAATGTGTTTCAGTCACATGCATTGGGTGACGGAAACCACCCTCTATGCTATTGGCAATAAACAAAGGCAAGACTGGACAATCACAGGAAAGACATCACAAAAAGATCGGCTTCAAGTTACCCATTAGCTCAGAGAGCCCCAGGGCAACTAGATAAAAATAAAATGGAATAATAGGCCTTCATAAATAAGCTCCATGTAGTGGGTTCATTTATGAATATTAAAACAAAAAAGTGTACACGCAATTAGCACTAAACTGGATCATCAAATAGTATTCTTGAGCGGAGGTAAGTCGTTTACATTTGTCTGTATATTTCACATCTTTGTGTTGATCTCCAAGCTAATGGGCAACAAGAAAGGGATATTTGTTGGGTGTCTTTTTACTGTCATGGTTTGTTGGTAGGGACGTCAAAGGTTTGTTTTTTTGATTGGTGTTTATCGTCGTACTCAAGGGTGTTTCACTTATATGAGGACTGAGACAAAAATAAAACGTACAAACAGATCAGCTTCCTGTTCCCTTTAGCTCTGAGAACACCAGGGCAACAGAAAGCT
>JAVFBX010231195.1:0-10825 GCA_034783855.1 Mopalia kennerleyi | reverse complement strand
CTTATATTCGTCTGCATAATAGACTAAACACAACAGGTGTTCTGAAAATCGACCAAGGGGTCCAGCAAGACCTTAAAATACAATTTTGACACGAAGCAAATCCCACCCCACAAAACCCTCTGTGCTGGTAGGTAACCAGGTGTCAGTACAATGCCAGACGTTACCTTCTGGTTTTGTCCGAGGACACCGTGTTTCCTTATAGGAACCAAGGCACTAATTAGGGGACTGGCATTAATAATAAGCTATCAGGGACAACAGGGCAGACACTCGACACACGAATTGCTAATTGGATTTGTCTTGCTGTTGTTGTTGTTTTTTTGCATCACGTCTTTCTATGAGACCGTCGACAAAACACAGAAGTTTGTTTATTAAAGAACTCTAAATTCCACTATTTTACCAAGTATACATAAACTTATTAATAAATTAATATATTAATTTATACAATAAATAAAAAATAAATTGAGTACATTAATGCTCACTCAGACCAATCCACTTAACCTACGATGACTTTTCCTTATTTGAATAATCCGTCAGCATTTTCAGTTTAAAATTTTAGTTTTTTTTAACTACGTTGTCAAATAAAATCAATTTATTATTTATATATCCATGAAATACCAGGATTTTCTTCACGCATACAAATGATATTTCACCGCAGCGTAATAACACTTTTTGTTATTACTCTCTGAACTTTGACCCTGTACGGACTGCAGTACTGTTTTGTCTGCACTCTCCACTTTGACAGATTAAATGAGTGCTTCAGTATAGATTGCACTGCACTAAACACGGGTATAGTGTAATTTGCCAGGTTGATTTAATTTCTACAAGTCACAGAAAATTAGTTGATAGCTTAAATACACCAAAACAGCCATGCTTCAGGCACAAGGGCTCGGCACCATAGAGACCGTCTACATAGACAGAAAAGATAGAATGGCGGAACTCTTCGTCAACAAAAAAAAGTGTTAACATGATTAAATGTATATCCTTTTCGATAAATTTGTTTCTATTTTTATTTTCACTGTCAAGAGAGCAGTCTCTTTGAAATTAAATTTTAAAAAAAGTTGGATAAAAGAGATTTGACTATATGTTCACGCCACAGCGTAGCTGAAATATCGCTGAATGTGGCGTTACGCACCAATCAATCAATCAATCTTCGTCGACGCAACTTGTACCGTGGTGACATCTAACCGAGTCAAGTCCACTAATACAAATAGTTCATCTTCAAATGGTAAACCAGAATTGTGACGTAAATTAGTTTAAATTCTCAAAATTTGCTTGCAAACATAAAACTTTTCGTCTAAAACAAATTCAGCCTACAAGCGATGCATCCTGGTTAGCTGTGATTGGCTAATATCGATGACCTAGTTCGGGAGGGATTTCCCTTGAGATGTAGTCTGATTTACGTAACTTAATCGATTGGGATATAGTTGTTGCTTGTGATGCTTGTCTAAAACTGAATGGCTTTCTGATTCCATAACAAGCCTATACCGATTTATTTAATATAAATATGTTTCAGTTATTAAAGCCGTTAAATCATATATGACCTTCATTCAGTCAAGCCACTGATGAATATTGTCATTCGTTATTTTTATTGTAGGCATTTCCGAGCCCAATAATTTTATACTGACAGTTTTGTAAGAATTTATATTGGAATTTTACTTTAAAGTGATTTTTGTTTTGCTTAACACATCGTCCCAAATAACAAAAACATGTGCTATAATACATGTCGGAATAGTTCCATAGCTCCAGGGCCAAAATTCAAAGAGAAATATGTCAATCTGTAACAGTAAATCTCAGCAAATGCAAATCAGTAAAAGGCGGGAAAGGACAAAAATAGCCAATGTTAATAATTAAGTCAGTCTTAATTCAACCATCAACACTTTTCCTTTGCAAAGTGCCTTAAAAACCAAGAAATGTTTGGTATTTATATCAGTCGCCACTTACATCTATGCATTTTTTTTATGATAACAGGTATGATATATACATGTAAATTGCAATGCATTAACATTGTAAGTGTCTGTCCATGGATTATGAAATTCAATTTGTACGCTTTTTAGTAATAAATATAAGTAAGGAATAAGTTAAGAAAAAAGCAAATGTTCCCGTCATTAACGTGCATTTCCAGCACTTCTTCTTAGAACTACTCGAAATCGAACTTCGCGAAAGTATTCCATATAACAAAATGATGCATGCAAGTGAGCTTTGCCTCTGTTAATGGCGGTCCACTTTTTAGTTTCCGTTCGTTAACTTGAAAATGTCAAATCCGATTCTAATTAAACTTGGGATTGATTTTGGCGTATGTCCGCATACATGTGGCGCCCCCTGTCTGTATTTGGTTTCCAGCACTTTTCCAACTATTCTTCCGATTCTAATTAAAACTTGATACAAATATTCCGTGGAGCTTGATGTTGAATCGAATTGACTTTTGTGTATGCTGTCGACAGTTGACGCCACCTGCTGGAAATTTATTTTTGGCTGTAAACTAGAAACCTGATTTAAATGATTTTAACTGAGCTGTTACGCATAGTAAATTATTCCATTTGGAACAATGTCACCTAGTACATGCTATTAAAGCCAAAATATGCTTTCTAGGTAAAACTCAAGACCAGGTTGCATAGGATTCACCGTGGCTTTTGTCTGCCTACAAGTGTTACCGCTGAACCGCATGGAGGAAAATTTGTTGTTAAGCGGTTGCCAAGATAGGAAGAAATAGTCCATCTGACAAGGTGTCACAAAGGACGCAATATGGTTTATGTCGGCCTACAGAGGGCGCCACATGATACAAAAGACATAATATAATTTATGTGTTGCATTCTGTTAATATACCACTGGTATATGAGTGAATTGCTCTTGAGCACGGCGATAAACACCCATCAATCAATATCCATCCATCGAGATGGCTTGTCACCATATACGCAATTTCCCGTTAAATACCTTTAAACGCCAATCATCCTAACAAAATGGTACAAATGCAGATAGCTAATCATCACAATATTGATTCTACTTGGGCATATATTACGACCTACTTGACCTCTTGTTCCATATGGTATAATAACAAATACAAAGGCAGAGTGTATCGAATGACGTACGATAATCCGTGTCGTGTGAAAGCAGCTCAGTATATTATAGTCTCCCTTTATTGGTATAAAGATGGCTTGAGATAGACATGATGCGCTTACATGGAAATCTGCCTGATTAAAACTACTATTGTTCGTGTCTCTTCCCATATGTTGACAGAACATGTATAAAACATAATTAAACAGTAACCCTTTTTAGCAGTATATATGGTCTGGTACTCCTTATTTCGGACTATCTTTTTATCATATTTTCATTTGAAACTTCAATTATTCTGTATTTAGTATTTTTCTATTATTTTTTGTGATGAAGCTAAGAGATAAGATGAAGAAAAAGATCCCCATCATGAGCTAATACATATTTGCTTCTCTTGTGTTTAATCTGACTTATTATTAACATCACGGATCTTTACTCGACATTTATTTTTACGACCTGTCTCAAATGGTTGACTGCACGAGTCTCCCTTTGTGTTAAATACTCAAACTATTTCCACCTTCCATTTGTATATTTAGTTGTGGCCCTCTGGCTTCAGCTAGTTGCTTGGAGTTTAGCGATACTTTTCACTTAGAACTGGAGGAAGATTAACTTTCCAACTTTATCAAATCGCGTCACATTTTATGGTCAATTATTGTTGGAATACACCGCCGTCAGATAAGTGTAATTCCCTAAGGTACGGCGTAAAACGAATCAACAAATCAATCATGTTTAGTTGTAGGCTTTTTGATAGATTGCTTAATGAAAAGCGTGATTAAAACCTGCCGTGATCTGTAAGGCTGTGTGCTGACAAGCCATCAGCGGACGCCTCTGTATAGACCCAAGTCATTAAACTAATAGACAACCTTGATCATTTAATTCAGTTATTGGCTTTATTAGACTCTCCAGAGCTTTAAAAATTATTCCAAAATCCCATTGGAAAGATGAATCTTGCCTGTAAGGCAGTGATGTATTACTGTTGCTATGACTGACAATGTACCAACCGGAAATATAACACTAGAGAAACCCCACATCGCCAATTTCATTTTCCATTTCTATGCCTTTTCGGAATCACACTAAGGAATGTATTGTATTAAATAAGGCACCCGGACCTCCGAGCTATAAGAAGAATAAAGATTCACAAGAATGTTCTGGGTTATTTATGAATTTGGCAACTTGAAATTTTTTGAAAATATTTTGGAAAAATTGTTTGCTTCTTCACCTCTTCAAAAGTCTGCTGAAATGGTAGCTTCAGGTGAGCGTTTCCGTCACCTTCATCCATTGTCCTCTGCTGGCCAGCAGCGTTTTCCAGGTTTATTTTCCGCTCCTTGTCAACAAGTAACAGCCAGATCGATCCAAGCTAGCTACCTTTGCCGCCCGATCATTTAGCGCCTCATAATCCCCATTGTCTATGTAACTAAAGGCATACAGAAGGCTTCCAAAGCTGCCCAAGCAAGTGTGGCCGAAGTTATCCTTTCAATGTGATCGCTTCAGCAGCGAGAGGCGCCTTACCGCTGCAGTTCCCGACTCCGCCTAGAAAAGGATTGGGAAAAATCTATGGAAGTCGGTGAGCTGGTAGCGAAAGGCGAGTGGACCAATACCTTCAGTAACGTCACCAGCTCTAATGGATTTTGTTCGATGGAGACTCGCTAGGGTTGTCCAGATCCTATCTCCCATCTTCAGCCTTTGAACTAACTCTATGCTGGCTGGAATCTAGATGCAGGGCTGCCATTACCGTGCCTTATTTACACGTCTGCCAGTGCCACACCTTGAGTAGGAAACCTCACAAACATTTGTGAATTACCTGAATCTACTGGTGGAATTACCTTTACGAGTGTCGCCCTGGACTAATCGCCTTTCTGTCGCTTTACCTGCCGTGTCAGGATGAAGTACCGACAGGATGCAAACGAAATGCTATTGGAGTCTTTTCTCGAAACTCGGAACAGAAGTAAGTAATAACCTTCGATTCATTTTAACTCAAACTGTCACCTTTTCATAACTAACTACAACGCTTTTTGTTATTTCGAAAGCTTTATGCGAAGGTTTGCCGAGCACGACCTCTTCGATACGTCATTTCGCAACTGTTTATCGGTTTTGATATTTTGTAAAATGAATTGGGTGTAGATAGTTACCATATGGTCAGTACGTGGCTGTGGGCTGTTAAAACTATACTCACCTCGTTATAATAATATGTATACCTTGTGTTCAAAATATTTGCCATTGTTGATGTGGCACCGATTTTGTAGTTATAGTATTTTTGCATAGTTTGCTCTTTTTGTGAGCACCCATTGCTCATATACAACATACCAGTTTGTTTTTGTTTTACAATACCGATTGTGTAAATAAGTCCGCGATGTTTGCTGTTTGAACAGTCTGCGTTGTTGCCAATAATTATCTGAAACAATGGCTAGGTCTTAATACTATTTAATTGTTGATCCTTGATTAATATTGTACGTGTGAATGTTGTCGCAGGCGTCCTGTTAACATCTCTCAGTGATCTTCTAGAAAACAAATGACATTTTGATGTTTTGTTAAACCTACTGTATAAGCCGCTCTAATAATGCACTTGTACATCAAGGTTGAAAACTTGTCTATATTCGGCCATTTAAATCAAGGGTTTGCCGTGCAATTTATTTTTCAGACGATTGTTTGATTGGGATTTAACGCCGTACCTAGGGTTATTTCACTCACATGACGGCGACCCCATGAAACCACTCTCTACACCACTGGCAACAAACAAATACAAGACAGAAAAATACAAGACGTAATAAAAAAACCTCGCAAACAGATCGGCTTCATATTGTCCCTTATCTCTGAGAGCACCAGGGCAACATGAAGCTCTTCCCAACACTCCCCATGTATTTCAGACGATGCAAAGAATGACAAATTATGCATAAGATGTAAAACCACATGTTTATTTACACAACCAGGGTATCTTTCATGAAGACAAGCCGACGTATATTCAGTTATAAATTCTTTATTGTAACTTTGCTTAATCCCCTTTAAATAATGACTTTTCCGACGGATAATTAGGTTTTCAACGTACATCTTTAAAAAAAACTGATAATATAATATTAGATTATGTTCCACTTCATTTGTAATTGAATCAATAAGGAAAAGATTCATAACAAACACGCGTTTGCGGATGTTATTTGAGTTGGTTAGATATTTATTTTGTTAACATTTTCACGTTTTGAAAGTCATGTTTGTAGTCATGTTTTGTTTTTTAATTTCCAGTTGATATTTTTTTTATTTAAAGAACATTTGGATTTGTTTTTAAAATTTTAAGAAAATGTTGCTCGCCTCTAATGGGCTCGAACCATATGACATTTACTGAGCTGTATATTTATTTCTCTTCATTTATTCAGTACATAAATATATATTTAATATTTTATTTTATTATACCAATAAAAATGGGATTGGATAATTTCTTCAGACGTAAGTCAACATCAGAATTGACTGGTGGAATGTTGTTCAGGATTTGTAGATTATACAAAATTTTAGTTCGCATTATTTCAGATAAATAATTATTTATCAAACAATTAAACTTGTCAATCGGAATCTATTAAAAACCACATTCTGATGTTGCCACATCCACCAAGATGCCGTCAACACCGGCTAAGAAAACATATACGTATGCTGCGGCTTATAGACCAAGGGCTAATAATACAGCGTGTTCGTAGTCCCCAGAGGGAGCCCGTTTGACCAGATAATTTAACAGCTAGCCTACCGTACCTATCTCCCGCGTGAATAACAATATCCATTCAGACATAAATGCATAATTGTCTAATAAACTATGAAACAATAAAGAGATGGCAACAGCAAAAATGGGTATGTAAAAAGGTTATTTTAAGTTAAATATTTTACATGCATTTTTTTCAACTCTGGAATTTGATATATGTCGACTAAGTTGATTTTGTTCCAATCCTGGTATTGGATATCAGTAGGTATATGGAACATAATACAATGATATAATGTTTAGTTGTAAATTATGAGGTGAATAGGTAGATCTACAAAAGATAAGTACTGAAATCACCACTTCACATTGAACGACAATGTGCATATCAACGTCCTAACATTCGGGCCAATGCTGAACTTTTGCTTACCGACTTGGTTATAACAAGAAGGTTGTGATACGCGTGATACTCCATTGACTATGAAAGCACCGCTAGGGGTCTCTCACGTGGGCATTACTTCTTAATCGAGTTAGGATTGTTCGTGTGTTACTAGTAATAGTTTCTGTAATATATCTTTGAACTAAAGGTTTAAAAATGTTTTTAACAGTGCTATAATTGTAAATAATCAAATAGGGTTGAGAGCTCTTCGCACACTGGACCTTTTTGCAACTATCAAGTACCAGACATTTTCCGCATGAAAATGTCTGTAATACTATGTATAAATTGTATTACTCTGTCATAATCATGTATGTTTGAATTCTGATGAGCATTAGCTCAAAGAAATAAAGTTCAATCAATTCAAGCAATCAATATAGCTTTGCAACGCAGAATGGAATTTTGTGATAAACCCTATCAATCACTATTTTACCAGGCGGGGCTCTACTTTTAGCCACAGTTACGAAAAAAGCAGCTACTTAATAGCTTGAATATGTATAATGTGATTCAACAGAAAATGACGCAATTTTTGAATGAAGAATAAATAATTGTGTGTGTACCTTTAAAAATGGAATTGCATTTTATCTACAGTTCAGTGCCATCATATCATAACCCCGGTGTATTCATACAGTTGTGTGTATTGTCTGGCGACAACGGTACAATTTTCGGTAATTTACCAAATATCACGACATTCAAAATGTTCCTGGTTTATGATCAAACGGTCTTTACGTAAATCACGGAGGATAAAATGGCGACGGCTTAAATCAAATGACATTGGACCTTCGTTGGAGGTCACTGTACTGCCCCAAAAGGTCACGCTTTATCAGCTACGCTTCTCGCAATATACTATTATTAATTCATTAGTGGGGCTTTTTACCAGATAACAGTATGAAGGAAATCACACTATATAATATAAATGTATGCCTCCTAGTTAATGAAGTGTCTGAATGTATGAAGCGCCGATGGAGCGTATACCTCGTTGTGACACGTCTTTTAATAAGAGCCTTTTGCTGTTACAAATTATTGCTGGAACGTTTGGTCGCTCACCAAAGCGTTAACGAGATAGTTGCAAATTAATCGTTCACGCCAGCAGTTATCATAAAGATGGCGTATCGCTGTGGAATCGTCAACAATTTATCATATCGCGTATTCCGTGCACTATTTATTAACGGTTACCTTCATGGACAGGTGGTCGTTCTGTTTCAACCCTATATACATGTACTAAATACAGGTTATGAAACGTTGAAAGAGGCGGACTGTTCTGTTTGTTTATTAGCGATGTCAATGGATGCTTAGTTACGTAACACGTATTGCCATGTGGCATATAAGAGGGGTGGGGCACGGGGGAGGGGAGTTGTCAGCAGGGGAGGCGCCCCAGGGCCCCTGAATTAAGGGGTTCCACAAGCCAAACGAGGAAAATCAAGGGTGTTCTTAGAGCAAGGCAAACGAAATAAAATGAGTGTTTTCGGGAATATGTGCATGACAATTTTTTGTCTGTGGCGGAAATAAAATTCTTCATACAGAAGTAGCTCCCAAGTTTCAGGAAGGGGCCCACTAATGACTTTCAAAGGTCCCATGAGTTTTGCCCTGGAGCCTAAAAATTCTCTTGTCGGCCCTGCCCGTAAGGTTTTGCACAAAGTGTGCGTGGAAGGACAGAGCCATATACTCTCATTAATCAACGCATATCTCTGAATAAATATATCCATCAATTCTAACCACTGATTGAAGGCGTTCGTTTTTCCGAGTATGGTCAAAACCATTAAGGTGCACTACTGGCTTTATTAGCATTTATTCTAGACAAATATCACGTGACGTTAAAGATAACACGTTGACTGGCTGCCTGTATATGACAAGTAACGCGAGAAAGAATGAGAAAAGCTGTCTGTATACCAGCATTGTCGGTAACCAATTAAAGTCTATTTGACGATATAGACTAGAACAGCTATAAAAGGAGTATTTTGATGGGATGTTCAAAAGTAAGTCCTGTTCTATCCATCCTCCACAAACGGGCAGCCCTCTGGCTAAGAACAGTTTGTTTAAAATGTAGCAATGCTGTCTTTCCTAGCACTGTTAGACAATTTAACATCCAACGGTATTAAAACACGCGACATTGTATGGTTGTGCTAGTTTAAAGTAAAGTTGGAATACACCGCCGTCATACGAGTGAAATATCCTAATGCATGGCGTAAAACACCAATTAAACAATCAATCACAAAGGGCATTTTCCTATCCCTTACAGAAAGCTCCTAAAGGATATTTAAGGGCTTTTCTATTGAATCCTATAAGATTTTTCTCTATGATCTTATAGGATTTGTCTGTAAGGCTATTAGAATAAGGGATTAGAGGCCATAAAGAAATGATTTGTATAAAGCCAATGGTTACTGAGAGTAAGAACGGTATTTTCACGGATCACTTGATTTGATGTTATACTAGTGACTGTCATTTAAGTCACACAACGTTTCGACGTTATATTCTGTCACCATAACTTGCGATGATAAGTAAATCTGCCGAAATTTCAAGCATACGTTAAAGTTAAGGTATTCCGTATGGCGCATCACTTGTTTGTTATTGTGTAAAGAACTAAAGAAGACCTTTTCAATATGCAATGCACTGGTTTGATTTCAAGACTTAAACCTTTAATTGCTTAATAATCGCAGGATCGAAGTTTGAGAGCGCCTCAGTCAAATAATTTGCACGCTCGTTTCTGCTTTTTCACGAGGCTACATTGACCCTAAATTTAACGTATCGCTGACCTTTTCTCAGGATAACTGTAGGTAAACAACAACAACTCTAACACTAAGATTTACTGTGAAACTTGGAGTTTATCAAAAGTATGAGGGAATTCATCGATTTAAGTTTATCGGCATCACTGAGTTAGTGTGATACATAAAGAAATATAGCAAGTTACTAGAACTACATCATCTACTCGTTAGTTTATCGTATAACCCGTATAAAGTATATATATTGTGTCGTTTAGAAATTACCCATTGTCCAAATATATGGTATAGTACACTCTTAGAAAAATATGGCTGGTTGAACCTTTTATGGTTCTTTATGGAACCCTCATAGCAACTGTTCCCAAGTAGTCATGCCTTTCTTCTTATGTCAAAGAAATGTTCTTGTCGTAATGGTTCCATACAGAACCATCCTCTTTTCTAGAAAACCTTCAAAGAACCATTATTTCTAAGAGCGAATAAACTTGGTTGGGAGGAATTGGTGATTCACATACAAGACTAGCGTGTGAATCAGATTGTGTTTGCTGAGACTAGTATGTGAATCAGATTGTGTTTGCTGAGACCAGTGTGTGCATCAGATTGTGTTTGCTGAGACTAGTATGTGAATCAGATTGTGTTTGCTGAGACCAGTGTGTGAATCAGATTGTGTTTGCTGAGACCAGTGTGTGAATCAGATTGTGTTTGCTGAGACTAGTGTGTGAATCAGATTGTGTTTGCTGATACTATTATGCGAATCAGATTGTGTTTGCTGAGACTAGTGTGTGAATCAGATTGTGTTTGCTGAGACCAGTATGTGAATCAGATTGTGTTTGCTGAGACCAGTGTGTGAATTAGATTGTGTTTGCTGAAACCAGTATGTGAATCAGATTGTGTTTGCTGAGACCAGTGTGTGAATCAGATTGTGTTTGCTGAGACTAGTGTGTGAATCAGATT
>JAVFBX010231184.1:0-10826 GCA_034783855.1 Mopalia kennerleyi | reverse complement strand
CGTGTCAACTCGGGCGAGAAACTCAAATAAAACTTTATTTAAACGTCAGTAGAGAAAGAAAGAGTTAGATTATTGTGGCCTTTGCATCCGAAAAAAATCGGAGAAAAATCGGATATATGTTTTAAGTGGCCGGGGATAGCGGCGTTCGCCGGGGGATCAGTTTTCAACTTTCACCATGGGTTGAGATAGGCAGGATGTAGGGCTAAGACGGAGGAAATAGCCCTATTTATTGTGCTACAATTAACCAAGCTAATAACGAGACCGTGAAAACTAGGCGTTCGTTTTACCCTGTGCCGTTCCATTTCAGCAATGTAGATATTTAGTTTTCACACCTGCGTCAGATGTGACGTAGAAACCTAACCTGATCACATACCTGGCCGTTCTTTGTGTAGTTATCAGATATACATGTACTCTTAGCGAAGTGTTTGTTTGGTAAATCGATTGCATGGGTCTATTGTTGTTGTTGGGAAGTAGGAATCTTTTTACTCGGAATTAATCCTCTCTGGGTATTCGTAAAGAAGAATTGTCGATAAATTTCAGGAGACAATTTAAAGCACGAGGTTATAAGCTTTTAAAAGATCCTATTTACCAATGCATTCGCACATCTTTTCTTTCAGTTTTTTTGTTTTACTTTACTAATTAGTGACAATGAAAAGGTCGTTGTTTAAGTGTGAAACCCCCAAGAGAATGACGCCATGAAACAATTAAACAAACTTACTCCTAGGTTCGGTCTGATTTCTCAACTAGTTTATATTTACATATACATATACAAACACTTCTGGCCTACGTGTAGGTCTATAGGTTGGCGGCATTTGCTGCTGACGATTTCGTACCCGACTATTGGGGTCTCGGGTTCGATTCCCGGCCGGGTTTCAACCTGCACAATTTTCTGAACAAAATCTGTGCAAACTGAGACAATGGTACTCAAAATAACACAAATTATCTGTGTAGTATCCCTGTTGTGAATTGTTCGGGATCTGTTAGAGGAGATTAACTGGGAGAAGTCCTCTTAATTAGGTAATTTAGATCCCAGACCAGTTGTGAAGCTGATAAGACGTCAAGGATATTGAACTATAAAATTAAAGTTTTTTAGACTATAGGTGTGGTCTATTGTGATAAATTCTTCAGTGGGGTCAACTGTTTATTGTGAAAAAGAAAACACTAATGTTAACCAAATACACTTAACATCGTTCAAAACTTACACTTAACAACCTGTTTGCACCTGTAAAAATATGTAAAGAGCTGTATACCTGTATATTGATTAAGTAGTTATCAGATTATGCTTTGAACGAAATGTTTGTCTGACAATCGATTTTTGGTTCTATTGATGTTGCGGCTGAAAAAATCCAATAATTTTTCGCGAAATGGGTTACCGATAAACATTTGTGGGTTTGTCGTTTATCTTATATTCTGCTTACACGCAGGGGTGGTTTCTGAAGGGATTTTCTGTTCAAAACCTTTTTTAAAACTTGTCTATTGTCACACCTGAAGCAATATTTTGTATTATTAGGTTTAGGTTTATTTTCACTTAAGCATTTAAAGCTTCTCGTGACAAAATCGTACATGTACATTATATTGGCATATGAGGAAATACAGAGAGCTGTGTATATTCAATAGTATGGTCCGATTAAGAAAGACTTTCTTAGCAGTTGTACATGTGCTCAGTGCAGGAATCGTGCTAGGTTCTTAATTATCAACACCGAGCTGGTCGACATTAATTGGATACATTTAAACATACTTGGTCTCTTCCAGAAATCTGTTTCGATAAATTTGGGTCGTAAATCATTGTACACGGGACACATAATAAGAAAATGATATTTGCTGTCAATTTCCATTAAAATATATAAACTACATACACGTTGGTGTGCAGCTATTCTCCAAGGTCTTCCAGTTTCAATGTTTAGCTGGTGGGAGGACATTCGAAATGCAGACAAAGCTGTCCTATGTTTTGAGTTCGTACCATTTATTAAGGTACGGTTCTAATTCGAATTCATGTTTGAACAGAAAGTTAAACCTTAATTTGAATGAATTTAGGATAACGTAGTTCCAAGTTGCAAAGTAGATATCATTTACCCTTAGTTCAAATATTTCGAAAAAGGCTGTTACATTTACAGAATGAGGATAATCCCAAACTTCCCGCAACCCATAAGAGGAAAACCTACATTACATAATAGTGACAACCGGTTTTCATCGTTAAATTCATTATATCGCTCATAAAGCGTAGACAAAATTATTTGGATAACAATTTTACCAAGTTATCCTAAACCAATATTTCATTATTTATACGAATCTTTTGCATCTAAGGGGTAATCGCTTTGTATCCCCGTATATTGAACAGTTTTTTGTGCTAGGTTTTAAACTCAGTAAGCTTTTAATATATTTTCTATGTATTCTTTCGAGTGTATACCCTTTCTGTAAAACCAAGATCTCTCCAGCATAGCTCAATATTGAACGAATACACATATCAAATAATTGTTATCCAGTTTTTATGTTTAGACGATATGTCCTAAGATTGTAATTCAAAATATTTATAGCGTTTGGGCCTTTATCTGGTAATTGTTTTACAGACTTGGTAAATTTCTCATTACTAGACAGCACTAAACCTTAATAATTTTCAGTAACCTCTATTTGTGACCCTCTATGCCACTGTCTGTCCTACTTTAACAACCCTCCTTTCTAAAAACAACAACTTTTGTTTTGCTTACATTACCATTCATTTTCCATTTATCACAATTATCGTTAACTGATGAGTTAGAGTCTGTATACCAGCTTTAGGTTCGAAAAACAAAACTAGACCATCAGCAAAAAGTAAAACAAAAATTGATACCTCTTTCAGTGTGACCCCTACATCACCTGATGATTGCTTACACCTGTTAGTGATAATCCAATGTCAATTGAAAGAAACCATTGCGGACTAAAATAGGTTTAAATAAACACAGGTGTTAAATCCGCTTATTAGACGTTCACTAGGAATCAATTTAGTCACCAGATTATGTGCTCATATAATGAAATGTGAATAAGAACAACTATTTTGTTTTGCCATTTAATCTACAACTGGAAAGGGACAGCTTTTTGCGAACGATCTGGATAATCATGATAAATAAAGTCGAGCTAATTTTCATAATTCAATAATCAATTTTCTAAATAATAATATTTGGAGAAGACCCTAATCTTGTTCTAATAAATCGTTTTTCTGAAAATACCTCTTTGCTTTAATGATGAATAAATATCTTAAGCAGATGTTTGTTAAATGGTAATGGTATTTTAATACGAAACCAAGGCACTATTGGACGTGTCAGGGCTACTACTATAGGTATCCTGACAAAAGGTCCAGGGAACAAAATGTCCTAGGACAAATGTCACCATGACAAAAAGCCCTTGGACAAAAAGCTCTATAGGACAGAAAGTTCAAAACAGGAAAAGTGGACAAAAAGTCTACTTTGTATCATTTCTTAGTTATGTCAGAGTATTTTTATTTACCATCCAAAAGTCAGCCAAATAAGATGCTTCTTCCACTTGACCCAGTGTTCTTGGCGTCAAATACGCATGCGCATAGGACACACCATCCGTATCCACAATTAAAATAATTAAGATGCCATAATTTGTTTATATTGTTACGCATGCGCTTATTGCACAATTGGCATCGATGTGATTTAAGTGGAAAACAAACTAAAACATTGGAACACGTATTTTATAGATGCGAAATTTCAAACAATATTTGGTGTAGTAGGCGATAATGGATAATGATGAAGACTGGTATTACAGAAGTTGTTAAAGAAGCTGAAGAATGAGATAAAAGTTTTTTTTTATTTGTTTTTCATTTGTATATAAACTATCAAGTAAACTTGGACTTTTTGTCCTAGAGCGTTTTGTCCCCTGGACCTTTTGTCCTGCACCCTACTACTATACATCGTGTCTTCTAAAGTGTTTACTAATTATGCACAGTGGCACTTACATAGGAAAAATTCAGTTTCCCCTAAAGTTTTATAATATTCAATGGAGATCCGATAAGAAGAAGTTTATTTAAATGGCCCATTTTGATAATATAGTTACCTTTCGTGAATACACTCGAAGTCGAAATATTTGTGGTGATTGTTTGAATGACAAATAAGTAAGTATACACACATACGGGTTTTCTTTAAAACCGAAATCGACGAAGGGGCAGACTAAAATGTCGGAATTTCAAAGATCTCACTATTCTCTCTTGACGTAACCTAATATTTTATAATAAATTGAACGATGCATATAGTGTTTTACCAGGCTACAAATATATCTCTATGTTAAATTGTAAGCAAAGTTGAATACCAAACCAAATTAACCTTGAACGTGTCACCGGTTCTTATCCTGTTTTGATAAGTTTTTACCTATTATAAAAAGCTGACTTGACACTTGACACTGTGGCAAAGATTAATCCCCGTTATAGTTATATAATATAAAATATTGATCAGATTATAGGAGGTGTATTTGCTAGTTTATTAAATATGGCCTCTTGCTGTGACCTCGTGAAGTCCTATCTCCTACTGTCAAATGCCTCTTCAACGCGACCACGCCCATATTACCTATGGACAGAGATTAGTTTTAAACACAGGTGTCATTAACCTCCCAAATGTACCCATTGATCGAAGATTATGTTCAAAAGCAGGTGTCAATTACTTCATTGATCACCTATCAATAAAATCATACTTGTAAAACATATGTTTATTTCGTATACATACACCATAGGTAGCAAAGAGATTTGACAACTTTACCGCGAAACTTAAATGGTAGATAGGCTTCTGATAAGTAGTGCCATACACTACATTGTGATAACACGAAAACAAGCACAATTTCTTTTATGCTTTTTGTACTAACAATAAGTTTCAGTTCTTTATTAACTTATTAACATATTTGATTCCTTTTGCACATTATATTTCAAATAGTTCAGGGTTCGAATCCCGGCGGAGTCAAGCAAATTTTCCTCTCTTCATTATTTAAAATATATTAAATAGTGGCGAACATTATATGGTGCACATGAAACATTTCACAACATGGGTGAGAATTTGTAAAGGATAAAACAAATTATGACAGAAAAATTCCAAAAGTAGAGATACTATCGAAAGAATAACTATGTGTTATAAGAGGGGGTCTGGTCCATCTGACACACTTCATATACAAATTTGCCAGTTTTCCGCAAACCATTTAATGATTTAAAATGTAATAGCTTAATAATCTTAAACGGGCTTGGTCCTTTGTAGTAATATGGTTTTATGTACATTTCACGCCCCAACCGTGAAGATTGAAATTGTTCCATATTCGGGAGCAAACTATTGACGTCAAAAGATCGTTTAAGAGTACTCAGTTCGTTTATAAAACATCAGTACCAAGAACAATCCAGACATTGTTGAGTATTGATCGAAAGCTGTAAAGGGGATTAACTCTGACAAGTACTCCGAGTCAATTTCTAACCTGCTGTGTAACACTAAAATACAAATGTGGAGTTTACCGGATGTTAAGGTCTCTACTCTGATAGCAATAATAACGATAATTTATTCTAAGTGAAAAACGAGCGAAATATGTTGACTATAATATGCTGTTTAATACCGAATAACTAAGAATAAGGAAGTGTTTACAAAAGCAATAGTTGTATTCATATTTGAAAAGAGCAGAACTGGCAACCCCGATTCGATTCTTGTATGTTAAGGGAAATGATGCATACATTTTCATCAAAGAGAAAAAAAAATATCGATTATAATAATAAAACTATAAAGTAAACAAATCCGCTGCGCTTCAATGGACTCCTTATTACATTGTCTATCCCTATAGTGTCTATGTTTTAATGTCAATTATGTCATAGTTTATTACTGAACAATACACATTTGAAAACAATGCTGGAATTGTCTCGGAAGGACTTTCATTTTACAGGTCTGTCTAAAATAATAAATTTAAAATAGTAATGTTTCATACAACATTTTGTGAAGTTTTATGTGATGGCGGCACCAGTGTCGCTAGTTTTACTGGGTAATACACCTGACGTTATAACACCTGTACATGATCCTGTTAATGAGGTTTACATACTTGTCTGTTGAGTGTGAAGTTATTAGATTGTGCATTGAATACGGTATTTGTTTGACAAATCAATGAAGTATGGTTCTGTTATTGTTGTCAGTGCAATAAAGTACCTCATTTTACACAGACTTTGTCCTTGAGAGGTAAACGTGGATTTAAGAAGTATATTTGGAATACTCCTATATTCTACTTACATAGGGGCGTGGTTTCGTTTGAAGTAAAAACTTAAACGCCGGATATTAAACTGTGGCAATTAGAGTATGCATGTACCTGTCTTTCACACCTGTAAGTGATAATCCAATGCTAATTAACTCACCTGCTGGGAATGGAGTTAGAGGCTGTCACTTGCCTGTTTACACATAAGGCTTAGAACTTAGAATAAAAGATATATACTAGGATTCTTGTAGACCGTATGTATTTAAAATTGTAATCAAAGTTTAATGCCAATCCAAGATAGCCTTTATCGTGCCAATGGTACACACTGTGTTTAGATAGCTATCAAATTACTGTTCAAAGTTGACTTGTCACTTGTCACAGATTCAGATTTTAATCCCCGTTATATAGTTATATAATATTTAACATTATAAGGACTGACAAATGATTAACTTTATAAATAACACTGGTGTGTTATGGCAAGAGATACTAGTAATAGAATGGCCAGTTAGACGACACTCACTGCAAATAATAAACAGTACATTGACTCCGCATACGTTTTGTTTATTTGTTAGTATACTGTAATGTTTACAAAAAGTAAAATTTCTTATTCTTTTTATTGAATGCTACACAATTTATGGAGAATTTAAAAACTGTGCCTAAACGTTAAGCTTGTTACGATCTATAGTCTGAGAGACTCTATCTAAAAGCACTATACATTAAATAAATCAGTACCGCGTTCATGGATTCATAATACGGTTATATTCTTTCGCAGAGCTTAATTTAAAGTGATTGAGCTATTTCTAGAATATTACACCTGTCAAAGCGGCGTTTGAAATCATAACAAGGTACGGCAAAAGGTTCACATTGTAGATCTGCATGTTAAAAAAAGGGCGATATAATTACGTCATATCAAACCAGAAAGGTTTAGTACTGCATTTTGTGAAAGTATAATTTATTTATCAATTTATAAGCCAGTGCAATTTTTTTATTAAACCTGACAGTACGACACCTGTATTTTGTCGCTATGACGAAGTTTACCTGGCTATCGATTGTGTAATTATCAGATCTTACCTTGAATAAAATGTTTGGTTGACTTAGCGAATGTATTATGGTGTTATTTATAGTACCTGTCATTTTATTTAGAATTGATAATTGTGAATTTTTTTAAGAAAGTGATTCGATAGTCTTATTGTCAACTCAACAGAGAAGGAGATTGTAAATTGATTTCAAGAATAATTACATGTCCAGATATTTATATGTAGCTACAGCTCTGTTCTGATCTACCGACACTTTTTACCTGTAATTTGAAGTAATAATCAAACATTAACTAACTCTTCTGCTGGAAATAAAGTTAGACGCTTTGTTATAGCTCTCACCCAGTAAGGAATAAGTAATATTCAAAGAAAGCTTTTGGTCATTATCGCCAAAACGATTGGACTCGTTTCAGGTGGATAACAGAATGTTAGTGTCATAAATCACACCACGTTAACAAAAATAAATACAATTTAATTTATAACAGTTATATTAAAAATGTGTCGCCCGCTGAAGAGATCCCGTTAGGAGTCATAAAAAGTAGCATTACTCAGTCTCACAATGGAGTCTGTGGTTGACCGTTAACAAGAACAATCTACTCCCTCTCTGTTCTGAGTATTGATCGCTAAATGTAAGGGGGATTAACTCTGACTAGTACTCTAAGTCAATCCCAAACCAAACCAGCTGGGGAGTTTACAGACGTCTGAGACTCGCGGTCCAATGCAATTCAACATTTATTTTACTCAAAAAATAAATGCGTTGACTTAGTGACACGAAAAGACGAAGGGTGGCACACGACTTACATAGAATATAGTTACATGGTCAGACAATTTAAATACAAACTTGAAATAGAGGGAAACAAATATCGCTTGTTTTGCTTATGTCGAATTATTTTGTAAGAAGCGCGTTATTTATTCAACTAAAATGTACACATATAGAAGTAAACACGGTTTCATTAGATCGATGGTCGCCGCCAAGTATGACCAAAACTATACACCTCTGCGGCAGCTAGTTAACTAGCAGGCCTATATAAGGTAACACTTTAAACGTTCAGTTAGAAAAAGCATAAATCAGCGAAGAAAATATTATTCTTTCTTTCCAATGTATTATTATTTTTTTTGCGTGGAGGACTGAATCGTAAAAAAAATCTTCAAAGCTAATTTATTTAACGCAAATTTTATATGGAGAGGTTTTCGCCCATGTCAGAAATGAGAGTTATTTTCCAAGGAAGATAATTAAGTTTCACACATATTCTAAAGATTTCTGTCACCAGTTGTCGATATATTTATCCATACTGCATGACGATTTGTAAATTGTCATAACGCATTGAAACTTTTGCAGGTGCGATATTAATTACATCAAGGTTTCTTGCTATTTTTGCTCCTCAGATAGTTTTATTTCCCGTCTTTTAAGTAAAAGAACATTACGCTATATAATACACATGTTGTCTTCTTTTAAAAAAGTTTCTTACATTCGTTAAATTATGTCATATTTGGTTGTTTGTAACAATTTTATACTTTTGATAGCATCAAGTATATATTTTTTATTCCGGTCTCTATAGGGGCCAATGCTATCACAATAATGCATTTGACATTTTCTGTTTTCTAGTAGGATAATAAAACATCTCCCGGTTTCAACACATATTATGTATATGCCGTTGGAAGCCTACATGTAACCATTCGGCTTTTTATTAAGGATATCTAAATTTTCTTCAAAACCTATGCTGGATTTTACCAATTGAATAAAATTTACCTTTAGAGAAACTTTCAAATTTATTATTAAATTTGTGTTAATGGTAAGTTATGTGTTGTTCAAGGGTGTAGGACAAAAGGTACCAGGACAAAAAGTCCAGCGGACAAAACATCCACGGGACAAAAAGTCCAAGTTTACTTGATAGTTTACATACAAATGAAAAACAAATGAAAAAAACTTTGATCTCATTCTTCAACTTCTTTAATAAGAGTTTCTTACATTATAGTTTACACCCGCATATTTACTTCTTTGCCAATAAAATTAAACGGTTTATTACATGGTCTGTTTTCTTTATTCCTCTCAATATAATACATTTTTCAGAAAATTTAACTGTCTTCGTCATTATCCATTATCGCACACTACACAAAAAAATTGTTTGAAATTTCACACCTATAGAATACATGTTCAAATGTTTTAGTTTGTTTTCCACATAAATCACATTGATGCCAATTGTGCAATAAGCACACGCATAGGAACATAAACAAATCATAGCAACCTAATTATTTTAATTGCGGATACGGATGTTGTGTCCTATACGTATGTGTGAATGACGCCAAGAACACTGGGTCAAGTGGAAGAAGCATCTTATTTGGTTGACTAATAAAAAATACTCTGAAATAACTAAGAAATGATACAAAGTGGACTTTTTGTCCACTTTTTCTGTTTTGGACTTTTTGTCCTGGGGCTTTTTGTCCAAGGGCTAGATAATTTTGTCCAGGTGGCTTTTGTCAGGATACCGTTAACAGTTAATTGTTAGCTCATTCAATTTACTATACATCTTTTAACTTTATATTGTAAGGACCATTTAGTAGGATAATATTAGGTTGCAGTTACATGGAAGATTAAAATTATTTTAATTTAACCTTTTTGTTTACAAGAAAATTAACTTAGTTTGCTTGATCTAGCTGTTTTGAAATAGCTGCTATAAAATTACTTTTAATTGTGAAGTTCAAACTTAGGCTTATTTCGTAATTTATGCTTACAACAAATAACAATCGCAGAGTGTAAACAAAATCCCAATGGTTGCAATATTCGTTAAAGGCAGAGATGTGAGATACTTGTAAATGCTTGGGTGACTGTTTCATCAGCGCACACCAATAAAACTGCAGCTCATCTTATTATCGAAGGCATGCCATCAAAACATCTCTACCAATTATACAAAATCTTTTTTATTATTTATATACTTTGAAATAAACCAGAGGTGAAGTTTCGCCTTGTCGAACAGCAATTTCACGTGCTATTAAGTCACAATGTACAACGCACAAAAGAATTAGTTTTTTTGACACATATTTGTGATGAGACAAAACATTTGCCGTCCGTACCACTCGCTTATACCAACTGCGTCATCTCCCTATGCTTTTAAGGCTTGGGCATGTAGCTTACCAGCCACGAATCAGGTATACAACCCTATAGTCAAAATGAGATTGAATTATTAATGATATATTATGTGGTCTTTCTTTAAAGTCCTTGTTCAAATGTCGTATTTTCTTACATATAATAGTCACATATTACATCTTTGGAAACGACGTTTGAATAGACACCAAAACATAGATATAATTGTGCCTTGCAGTAAAAAAAAAACTCAATATAAGTGCGTGAAGTTATAAGTTTTCTTATACCATACATTTGGGCGCAGGTTTATTGCGTTGACCGGTTACCCGCTGTAGTTTATTAAAGAGGCAGTAGCGCCCAAAATAAGGATTTTTTTTGTAATTACAGAATCAAATGAGTTATACTTATTTAGTATAGTAGATTTAGTATAATTTAGAAGCTTTTCGTTAATCCCACCTCCAACTTTGTAGGCTAAGTGATATTTTTTAGCTAACTAAAAGTATAAAATT
>JAVFBX010231173.1:0-10826 GCA_034783855.1 Mopalia kennerleyi | reverse complement strand
TGTGAAGTGGACAATCCATCGTCATATAAGTGAAATACCCTTGAGTACGATGTTAAACCCCAATCAAACAAACAAACCTAATGGACTAATTCTTCACATGCTATTCTGGACCTCTTTGATTGTTCGCTTGAGATTTAACACGGTACTTTGGGGTACCACACTTCTAAGAGGACGGATTTACTCCTCTTTAACATTATCAAACTTCAATTTGTTGAATGTTTTTTGTTAAAGTGTAAAATTTTCGTTTTCCAGGAAAATGTATCACTAATTAAAGAGATTAATGATTTGAGACGTGAATTAAAGATGGCCCGGACTTCCATCCATGACCTTGAGGCCGCCCTTGGCCTACATAGCAAACAAAAGAAAGGGGACCAGAACACCATGCTGATAATAGCGGCTCAAACACCCGGCGCCCTCATGGAGAAAGATCTTGATGAACGGCGCAAAATCATTGACCTGCAGAAAATCGAGATTCGGCGCTTGCGCAACCAGATAGAAGAAATCGGTTTGGTTACCAGAACACCTTCAGGCAATGTGCGGTTACCACCCATGGAGCAAGCCGCCTAAACTTTTTTTGTTAAATTTTTTTGTATTATACAGATTAATGATTTCTTTATTGTAAATAATTACAATTGTACTGTTTTAATCAAATATCGTCACATTCTGTTAATTACTGTTGAAATTAGAAGATGATTACATGTTAATGAACTATTGTGATTCCTATTTATTTTACCATTGTCTTTATTTCTATTCACACACTTTTGGAAGAGAGGTTGTTTTTATCAAGACTGTGATATCGTTTTAGAAGAAATAAAAGTATTACGATTTTGCTAAAAAGGTTTGCTTGTTTTATTTTCTTCTGACAGACCTGCTTAATTATCTTCTGATTTAATTCAACTCACACTATTTTATTATTGGTAGAGGACAGTGCCCATAATGGTCGAAAATCATACATATATGGCAGGTCAAGGTAGGAGGTCAGTGAGGACTTGTCAATAAAACAACAGAAGACGGAACCAGGTGCTGTGAAACCTCATTTTTTGTAGAGAACAGACAAAAATTATGGCAGTGGATATTAGAATGCAAAATAGATTGAAAGAGGGAAAGCTTTGTAAGCGGGGAAAACTATTAAAACCCCTGGACTCACACGTGTGAACCAAAAGTAGGCTCATGCCAGCAAGCCTTCATCCAAACCTAGTCAATGTCCTCTAAATTTAAGGAAAGCTGGTAAAATCACCCCAGAGATTGCCGGAGCCACATCATGTGACCCACTTATATACCTGATGGTGGACAGGCAGACTCGATCCCGTGAAGGTAGATCAAAGTTTGTTTGTTTGATCGGTGTTTAACGTCGTACTCCAGGGTATTTCACTTATATGACGACAGAGACAAAAATAAAACGTACAAACAGATCAGCTTCCAGTTTCCCTTTAGCTCTGAGAACACCAGGGCAACAGAAAGCTCCTCTTTTTCCCGCCTCTTACGATTGACTGAGGAAGCCGAGGGAGTATTCTGCAGGACAGGCCAACCCGCTCCCCCACAGGGCTGTTAAGATTGGGTGAAGAAGCCTTACGCACCTTATTTGTTTATAATTGCTGAGACAACTGCTTTAAAACGGGAAAGAAAAATTATACTTAGTCCTATGTTTATTTAATAATCCTTCATTTAAGTTATTGATTGGTATTTTGTACCAGAGTACGTAATATTTGAACTAATCTTTGGCATAAACATAATGTGATTAATTTTTACAATTTTAGACACATTTGTTAGTCGTTGATCAAATCTGAAGCCCCTTTAGTTAAACACAAAGAAGAGAAAATAGCTTTACGGTCAAGCTTAGACACAGCGACCGGTTCAGGAACTTGATGATAGCATTGTCAACACTGCTGTTGAACAAGTCCTTCACAGATGTCTGCGTGCGGAACTGTGTCAGCAAAACGTAAACAATCACGCAGTAATTGCTCGACGCGGTTAGTGCTTTTGCGTATGTAGCACTTATACATTTATTGAATCTCGAGTAGACCTGTTCATGAGGTAAATGTGGCTGATGCGACATCTTCTTAGACTAACTTAGTCCCTTCAAGACATTCTATAGGAATGCGAATTCCTATAGGGATATGCAACCTACAATAGTTAAAACAATGTCTCTAGACAAATTAAGATTGATATTTTATGATATATATTTGAGAGAATAATGTCTTCCTATGGCGTGTTTACACTTCCTTGTCTACAACAGTTAGGCTACTATGATTTAAGGGTAATCAAATATTTGGATATCCAACAGAACAGAACATTTGCTCCATTTACAAACAGATTTTTTGACTGATAGGAATCTGTAGGATTTCTTATGACTGTTTTTATGAGTTGCTGTTTCGTTTTGTTCCTTCCCTTGCCGTCATTATCTTTGATTCCCAGGTAGTCTTCGAGCAAAAGTGCATCTAATACCCTGACATCACAAGACTATCTAACACATCTGAAAATTACCGTTGAAAAGTGGGATATAGTTTGTAATAACTCAAAGAACGAAACAGAAATTTGGTTTATGGGTTCTTGTTTTCTATTCAGTGTCAGGTTCGTGTGTTTAATAATACATGCCATTGTGTCTAAAAAATATATTGTAAGAAAAACACTTTTAACTCCTTCTTTCGTGTTAATCCTGATTGGTGGCCGTTCGAATGAGTCGACGTTAATACCTTCGGCCTTTGCAAAGGAATGCGAATTCTCTCCACCCATCGAGTGCGAGCTAAGCGGACAAAGACGGGTTGGTGTAGCTTTTCGTCAATTAATAACAAGATATTTCTACTGTACTCATCCGTGTTCTGACTTCCTCGTGTACAACTTCAAATGAGACAAAAGTGTTTCTACGATGTTAAAACTCATCGTTAGTAAGTAAAGATCAATAATACACTGTAACAGTGGCCTTTCCAGAAATATGGAAAGAGAAAAGCATTGTGATTCGACTATCCCAACCTAAGGCGACGGTCCATGAACTGCCTAGGTTCAGTAAGCGAGGAAGCGCGGAAAAGCAATCTGAACTGTATGTTTGATGCAATCAGAATAACAGACAGCTCCATTATAAAAAACAAGAGTTTAAGTAAACTCAACATACGCCCACGTGGGGTGCTCGTGAGATGACCATGGTAACCCAAGAACTTTCAGACAATGGCACGCAACATGTCATGTTCTAATAGAAAATGCAAAAAAGAGGCTGTTAATGGATTTGGTAACGACTTGGAGCGATCCGGACAGCCAGACTGTTTGTTTTTAATGATGAACCCGTAATAGCAAAAGGCATAACTGCAGTTAATGGTTTATGTGCCTACCAAGTTTCATAAAGATTGGCTATACATTTTTCGAGTTCTACTTCGGAAACGGATTGGAGCCATCCGGTCAGGCCAGACGGACAGACAGATTTTTAAAATGATGAATCTGTAATAGCAAACGGCACAACTACAGATAATGGTGAATGTTCCTACCAAGATTGATAAAGGTTGACTTTATAGTTTTCGAGTTCTGCTCCGGAAACGGATTGGAGTCATCCAGACAAACGAACAGACATAAGGACTGATTTTTAAAATGAAGATTCCGTAATCGCAAAAGGCAAAACTACAGTTTACCAACTACAGTTTGTGTGTTTGTTTGATGGGGATTTAACGTCGTACTTAATGGTATTTCACTTATATGACGACGGATTGTCCACATCACAGTGTTCCATGTCCTATTATGGTGGAAAACCTGGTAAAAACCACCCCTACGATTGTCGGAGCCACATCTTGTGACTTACTCATATACTCAAGTTCGACATACGGAATCGATCCCCTGAACGATACATCGAAGTAGGCGTTAGAAAGTGCACTCGTTAACCACTACGCCACGACCCTGGAAACGAATTAGAGCCACCGGACGAACGGACAGACAGATGGACCAAATTGAACAGTGATGAATCCGTAATAGCAACAGGCACAACTACAGTTAATGATTAATGTGCCTTATAGTTTTTTAGTTCTGCTCCAGAAACGAAATCGAGCCATCCGGACGAACGGAAAAACATACAGACAAATTTTAAAAATGATGAATCCGTAATAGAGTAAGGCACAACTACAGTTTATGGTTAATGTGCCTACGACCAAGTATCATTAAGATTGGCTTTCTACTTGTCGAGTTCTGCTCCGGAAACGGATTGGTATGAAGATATGAAAGTAATGAGAATCAATCTTGGCTTTTGAGAAAACTGCAGCAATTTTTCTTCATTTAATGACAGTGTAAACATTGATGTATACCCTTGTCTTAATTACACAGTTCCAATTTTCATGATAAAGAATCAAAAGGAAACTTCGAATTTTCTTCATCAAAGTTTGTTGAATTGTTTCCATTCTGTTTCTTGTAAGGAACCAATTCATGGAATCATTGGTTTAACTTTACATCATTTCGATGGTATTTATCTAACATCCGCCCCACACACACACACCCGTACACAACAGCATCCTCACAACGATACACAGACATAGATCACTGCCTCTACACTGAAAATTAAAGCGAGTTAACCGTTCTCGTTAGATGTTTGAAAAGTAGAATGTGCCGTAAAAGAATATCTATAGCTTTTCCATATCTCACAACACGTATAAAAAGGGTGAATCTGTTCAAACTACGATAGTCTTATTTCACAATAACGAAAATTAAGTTTATATTCACTTTCTAAAAGACATAAACATCATTCAGAGAGTTATATAATCAGTAGAGTACAATTCCCTCATCTCTTCTCTTGATGCCAAGTCTTTAATTTTTTTTCTTTCAGTGCCGCTTCTGTTAAACATTTATATACTCGTTCGTATATCCTCAAGGTAATCCACCACCAATGTTTCTTTGTACCTACCACCGGCCAGCAGTGAACGTATTTTGACGGGTGTGTTATAATTTTTTGCAAAAGTCTTTTTCTCGAAGTGTTTAGCTTTAGAGCGTGTCTTTAAGTAAGCGGACGAAACGTAGTGTATCCCGCTGGGCTCAGCTAATAGCCACTTATAATGCGGTGCTAATGATGTACATGTATGTGACGGGTTATGTGGGTTATTTAATAAACTACACACGTCAGCAGACAGATGTATGTGCTTACACATAACACATTCCGAGCATAAGACAATTCGTATCATCTCATATTATATCATCGCGTTCAGGTTCAAAACAACCATACGTAAAAAAAATACCAGCTAGTTTCGTTGAAGGCAACTGCTTCTTACTCGATTGAATTTTAACCAATACATTAAATAACATCACTTGTACGAAGACTTAATAAAAGGCCAAAATCTTCATAAATATTCCACCTAATCTCCTGATCTAATTTAATCAATCATTCATAAGTTTTTCATCTATATCTGCAATCATACTTTGTTTTTTAAACTAAGGCTTACGGCAATTTCAATTGATGTTATGTAAAAACCATTTTTAATTGAGTGTATTTTTTTCAATTCATATTCTTTGCTATCTTCTATTTATACATTTCAAATGTACGCGCGCCTGTGTGTATGTTATAGGGCCCTGCAGGTGTGCAGGGTCACACTGAACACTGCCTACTTAGTAGGCACGACGTTAAACCCACAATGAGACACACAAACAAAACTGCAGCTTGCTTGTTTAATATGGGTTTTATGCCGTACTTAATGTTATTTAACTCGCATGACGGCGTGCCAGCCCAATGGGTGAAGGTAACCAATCTCGACATCACTGACAACAAACGAAAACATGACCGGACAAAACAAAGACAACACAAACATATCGGCTTCCTGTTCCTCTTTAAGTCAGAAATCACCAGGGCAACAGGAAGCTCGCTTCATCCACCCATCAAAACTACAGCGATGGACCAATTTTGCCGTAGCTTGCGAAATGATAGAGTTGATGATAACGTGCAGTAAAAGTATATTACCATATTTAAAAAAAGAAGACAGATTAATTAGATACGTGAAGAACTAATGTTTTAACAATGATGGATAGTGTATCATTAACGCAACGCCGACACTCCGCAAATTAGATTCCATCCCATCGACGCCTCATGTCCAAAGAAGCGTGTTCAATTACCGCAATATCATCGAAGAAGACTGCGATACATTTTGTCTTCAGAACAGAATATAAGACTAGTACAGTGCCTAAAACTAACTTACAAAAATAAATCTGGAGAGAAAGCTGGTGAGTTTGATAGAGCTTTAACGTGGTACTGAGTCGTATTTATTTATAGGAGAACGGATTGTTTATTTCAAACGGTTCCTTGCGTGAATATTGGAAATTGTGGAAAACTGTTAGAAAACATCGCAAAAACCATTGGAGGAGCCACTTCGCGCCCGAGATAGAAAGACTGAGGACATCAGGGTGAAGTTCTATAAGACACAGCACATATATGAGGTGGTTTTAGGTTTTAACAACAAAAGCATATTCAGGATCACCTTTTGTGTGGCTGCTGTCCGGTTTTGTGCGTCACACAATTATTTATCCAGAAAAGTTTTTGGTATCTTCATCTTAAGAGCGGTCGCTAACTGATTCAGTTAAGGCATAACGCACGGTGAATAAAGTCAAATGCTGATTGCCAGTAACCTGGAATGTCCTTGGCACAATCTACTGGCGTGTTAATCATTTAATTAACCAACCATCTAAAGAACGATGTAACGCACACAAGAGTGAGCCATGATTTGTTTTTAATAATATTTTATTTTATTCCAGTGTTATTATATCATTCATAAACAAGAGTATAGGTCGATTCGATTTGGATCGTAAAATCCCTTGAACATTTTTTGAATCAATGTAAAAACGAGCAAATCTTACAATACGTGTTCAAACAGGCTTACTTGTATTTGACAGGAGTAATAAAGTCAAATGTAAACTCTTCCGACTGCTGTTTAAGGGGCCAATCGTTTAACAGAAAAGCTATGTGATCCAAGGCACGTCTTCTAGATGAGCATTAATCGACACAACGGTTCGACTTCAGGACTTGATCCCTAGTTGACCATTTAGTGTCAGTACTGTTGTTCGGTGTCAATGAATCAATCCTTAGCCAAGACGTGGGCTATATTTTTCAACCTACGCATCAAACACACCCACATCCTTTTGACTAGACACACCGCTTAATATGTTGATGGGATGTCCCAAAATCGATGTGCGACAGGCGGGCGAAAGCTTCGGCTTCCCTTGGTGCTCTTGAAACTGAGGTGTAACATAAAACCGGTCCGTTAAGGGTGTATTGGTATTTCGTATGTTAATTGTCCTGTCTTTGTTTGTTACCAGTTGTGTCGAGAGAATTGTTTCATTTGTATATTGAACTGGCCTGCCTTCGTGTGAGTAGGTCTAACCCCCATTACGGTGTGAAACCCCTATCAATCAAACAACCAGATTTGATTGTTGGTTTCCACAAGCCATACTTGTAACTTCAACACAGACTTACCATATTCCATGATTTTGTACGGCTGTTTCTTAATAAAGGATGTGTTTACACGTCAGTTTTAAGAAGGAAATTGGACATTTCCATCTTAAGATTAATGGGGTCTGGTTTCTTTTCTCCAATTTATATCATAAAATATAAAACTGTTTATTATACCAGTTTTAAGAATTAAATACTCAATAATGTAAGATGAAAAAACCAAGCGAACACAGCCATTAATATGAACTGCTAACAATGTTCCATCAGTGCTGATACAAATTAATAATCGTCTATAGGAACATACTATTTATGCCATGGAGCGTGTATACTATACTTGTTACCACACCCACCGATATGAGAGAAGAGAGGGGTATCTTTCAGTGCAGCTCTCAGGGTCCCGTGAGTAGCTCAAGGATTCAAGAAAGGGCCTACTTATGACTTCCGTTGGTCTATTGATGGAGTACGGGGGTTGGGGCAGGGGAAGTTTATCTGCCCTGGGGTAATATAATTCTCTGGGTGGCCCCGCTTAGCGCATTGATTTGTGAGGTGTCCAATGCAGTCAGAAATTCGATACATGCAACGATAATAGTCCACCAAAATTAGCCACCACACCATGAATAGCCTACCATGTACAGTTTGTGTATGATACTTTGTCTAGTATGACAAATCGTTAACAAGGCACGAACTATTTACTAAATATTAATATCCATGCAGTACAAATCGACACCAGAGTAAAGGTATAGTGTGTCAGAAGCCTACTGACAAGAGAGACCTAGGTATCGACAGAAACACAAAAGCTCACAATATGAATTGATGTTGACGAAGCACTTTGGGAGATAAACTATTTGTCCAGAATATATTGTCTGAGTCGAACTCTATACACGGTCATTGTAACCACTTGTGTTACAAATTACATGACATATGGTTCTGCTTTCTGATAATGTCGTTCTGATCTTTGTTTTCGAATGATAACCGGGAACTCAGCAGGTTTAATAGACAGCCACTACCAGTTTGGTCGCGAGAAGACGCGATGGACTGAAGAAGAATTATTTTGGCTCCGTAATTTCCATTTCCTTTCCGCTGTGTGCCTCCTTGCGGGAGCACACTTCATGGCGAATCCGCCACTTCAAGCCAATCATGCGGTACTGACAGACACCCAGTTTTTTTAGGTCAAAGAATTGTTACTGCCTGTCAATATTTCTCTTAATTTGCTAACCAATGACAAATTATCACACCTGATAAGCAAATTAATTTGTCCAATTCGGGCTGCAGCACTGTGGATGCCTCATCTTAGAAAAGTTAGAAGATATGGGAGTAATAAGAAACAATCTTGGCTGCTTTTGAAAAAAATACATCCAGTTTTCCTCCATCTGTTCCAGTTTAACAATTGACGTATATACCCTTGGCCAAAATGCCAGAGTTCCAACTCAAACTATGAAAGAAGCAGCAGCAACGTTTGATGAATTGTTTCCAATATGTTTCTTGTTAGGAACCAATTCGTCGAATCATTGATTTAACTTTACATCAGTTTGAATAATTTAATTAACGGATTCTTTGGTGACCCATATAATTAATGATAGTTAATAATATGACATTTGTCGTTCAATCGACCATGGTCCGTTGTAATCAGAAGTGTTTGAAGGAACCATGTGACGTTCTTACGCATGATTAGTCCTACACAACAGCTTTCCCACGAAGATACGCAGACATAGATCACTGCCTCTACACTGAAATTAAAGCGAGTTAACCGTTCTCATTAGATGTTTGAAAAGTAGAATGTGCCGTAAAAGAATATCGATAGCTTTTCCCTATCCCTATAATACTCAACAGGCTATTGCACTACTCTATTTCTATTTCATTTTTATAATTGCCGATCTATAGTTCAGTGATTAAATATGTCTAAAACAAAATGCTTATAGAACAATGATAAAATTAGAGTAAAGCTAGTGCCCGTATAATCGTATGTGTAAAGTTTACCTTATGTGAAAAACATACCTGAATTACCTAAATTTTACCTAAATCCGACAATCACTACAGACAAAATTATTAAATAACTTGAACTGGTTTAAGCATATAGATTTGTTATTTCCCTGGTCTGGATTGACACAGAGTTGTTGTTATATCGTCACCAAATGTGTTCTTCATTATATTCCGGAGAGATTCACGTGCTATGTCCAGAGCTTTTAGTGAGATCCGAGAATTGTAATGGGACTCTTCAGTGTTACCAGTCTATCATAAACTTGTCAACATAAACTAGGCCCCTACAATATGGACCACTCAAAGAGGGTAGCTAATAAGAAGATACCTTGCATGTTTAAGACAGGCAATATTAGTAAATAGCCACTTACGAAAGACCGTTACAGACCGTTAAAACCCAGTTGAATAGCCATGTTTGTTTGATGTCCTGCTATATGTCTCCTTCATTCCGTCCCAGATCAACGGATATTGTTGGCCAAAAGCTCTGACAAAGAATCGAGTAATGAACAGGCGTATTTGAGCACTCTATTTCTATTTCATCTATTGAATTGCCTATATATCGTACACTGATGAGATTCCTGTGTCAAAGAAAGGTGGTAATAGAACAATGATAAAAATAACGTAAATCTAGCCATTTCACGATAAAGAGTCGACGCCGCCGTTCAAGCGTAATATAACTTATATAAAATTATATAACAAAACTACCTGGCATATGAAAGAGTAAAAAGCAAAGAACCTATATTAGTTGTACGGTCGATGGATAACAACATAAGTAGTATGTCTCGTAGAAGGACGTTTGATACACTTTCCCTATCTCAAAACACGTTTGAAAATGAGTGAATCTGTTCAAACAACAAAAGTCTTATTCCATAATAACGAAAAGTATGTTTATATTCACTTTCTAAAAGACATAAACATCATTCATAAAGTTATATAATCAGTAGAGTACAATTCCTTCATATCTTCTGTTGATGCCAAGTCTTTTAGTATTTTTCCTTTCAGTGCCGCTTCTGTTGAACATTTATATACTCGTCCGTATATCCTAAAGGTAATCCACCACAAGTGTTTTTTCTATATATTTTGGGTTTGTTACAACTTTTTTGCAAATGTGTCTTTCTCAATACGTTTAGCTTAAGAGCGTATCTTTGATTAAGCGGACGAAACATAGTGTATCCCATTGCGCTCAGCTAATAGCAATTATACTGCGGTGCTAATGATGTACTTGTATCTAACGGGTTATGTGGGTTCATTAATAAACAGCACACGTCAGCACATATATGTATGTGCTTATATATAACACATTTCGAACATCAGACAATTCGTATCATATCATATTACATCATCTCGTTGAGGTTTAAAGCAACCATACGTCCAAAAATATACCATCTAGTTTCTTAGAAGGCAGCTGATCCTTACTCGACTTAATTTCATCCAAAACATCAGTCATAAC
>JAVFBX010231162.1:0-10826 GCA_034783855.1 Mopalia kennerleyi | reverse complement strand
TTAATGGATATATAAATACCTCGACGATGTGAATGTCGGTACGAGTGACTGCCCTTGGACCAGCTGGAAAGGATACAACTGTGTACTCTTTCCCATCTTACCCAGCCAAGAGTTTTATTCCGAGCTGCTCTATATTACAACCCTTGGCCGATCAGGGTATATAAATAGAATAACAGCTACGCCCTCTAGCGGAAAAAACTTACCAAGTTTCGAGTCAAATCGTTATTGAGGTATACTCAAGTTTTGACAATTTGTTTCACTTTGTAAAGCACTATTGGTGTATATACGGCGACTTGGTATAGTATGGGTGGGCACATAAACAATAGTATCATTGAGTTGGTTGAATATCCCGCACTTAACCTTTTTTTCGACAACACTTCAGCCACTTTACGAGTCCTCTCGTAACACAACGATTGATTGCATAGAAGTTCCCACGCTACCAATCGTCACTTGACAGTAGCGTTTGTTTTATATGCCTTCAATCCGACAAGGGTTATAATGCAGAGTAGCTCGGAATAACACTTTTGGCTAGTGAAGATGACTCCTCCCAAGTATAACACATAGTTTCCGTAACGTTGAAAAATGACAATACTGACAGCACATCTGGTAATGCTATCTTTCAAAACCTTCTAATTCCAAAATGATGGCACTTCCACAACGGTGGTCCAATGTGACACAGGTAAAAGCCACTCGCCATATCGGTTGGTATACAGCACGTTATTTGCGATTAACCTTTATCAAGCATGGTGGGTGGGTGTTATAGGAATAATAACTAGAAAATTAACAGGTCAAAAAACAATTAATTCGGAATGTCAATAACAAGTACGAGTACATAGTGGGAGTCAAGTGTCAGTGTGGTTGGATGTGTATGTTAAGGCGTGACTACACATGTCATTTTTTCTATTTCTGTACGGTGGTGGTGGGGGGGGGGGGGGGGGTGCTCTGCGTGTGTGTTAAGAAGGACAAGCCTAGGTTTATGTCATGCTGGTTCCCTTAAAGTCTAATTGTTAAGGAGGATAATGAGGTAGTTACATCCGACTATGGAAGATTCACTTTGAGTGTCGTACTCAAAATCTGTGTTCGACTCTACGTCGTTAGTATTATCCTCTGCCAGGTCTGTTTCTATTAAGTGGTGACTATTGTTTGTTTTCGGTTTTCGGATACAAACGAAATCCTCTTCTCCATTCTATCTTTTTTCCACATGTTAAAAATCAATCGAGGCCAGTTACAACGTAGCTGTTGCCCCAATGAGTTTAAGTGCGGCCCCTTGAAGTATTGACTGAGGTTTGTCCTTTAGACATGGGCATGCATCGGCGACATAACTGTAAGTGTCCGTGGCCGATATGCTATTACCCAGATGTCATATACCGTTACAATGTTTGCCAAAAGAATATTCATTGCTTACCAAATCCCATACCCTTTTCAGATCCCAGATGACCCGTGCCATTATGCAATCCTTTCAAAATGTCCCATCTGTAAGGATTCTGCACTCCGGGTTCTCCTCCAGGTGGTGTTGGATGACGAACAAATACACCCTTCTGGCTTCAATTCTTTCAACCTCACCTTACTATTTTGTGTCATAACACTTCTATTCTCTTTGGACGGAAAAGTTCCTTTCATTTATTAAGAAATATTTGTTCCAAGGCTGGGATTTGTAGTTTGAGTTGGTCTTAACTCCAATGGGTCTATTGGTTGAAGCGTACATGGAATGATACCAAGACATTCTATATCAGATTTCAAATTGTCAGACTTTGCTCAAAATAGCATGAATCCAAGCGACTTGGTTACTGACAGTCTGCACTACTGCTTCTAACACTTCAGGCAATATTCACTCGGAAAACTCAAATTTCCTGCAGTTTAGGGGCATTGAAGAGAGACCATCAGCGTTCCTTTCCCTTGGCCTGTTACAGATGGAGAAATTGTAGTCTGCCAATTCTCCCACCCATCTCTGTCTGGTACTGTCCATTTAAATTGAGGACAGTTCATAAGTAAGGGGATCCTTGTATGTCATTACCGTGAAGTAGAGACAGTAGTAAAAAATAATCACGAAATCTTAGTAATGGGCCTTTTCAGGGCAAGAAATTCCAACTTACCTGAGTTAGGATTATCCCAAGCCCTGGCAGAGAATTAGCAGTGGGAACTATCAATGGCTTTCATAATTCGGATGATCGGAATCTTGTCCTTCGCCGACAATATCAATTAAACCATTCGAAGTCTTCTGATATTCTTCAGCCCAACTGATTTGTTGATCCCTGACCAGTCTTCTTGCTCATTGTTTTCTTTGTATTACCATTGGACGCAGATGGATGTTTGTCACATTTTATATGGTCATATAGAGGCTTAGCCTTCTTGGAGAAGTTCGAGATGTATCTAAGGCAATATCCCAGGAATCCCAGACGACAGACATCGTCTACTCAGGTATATAAGTATTCTTTCTTTCGAAGTTTCGGATCCATTCTGTATTCCTCTGCATAAAATGGCGCACCTTTCTCTTAAAATATTTCACATTTAAACGGTTTAAGCTTTACTCTGGCTACACTCAGAATCGAGTTTAAAGTTAAAACCAAATTTAAAATTAACCACCTTTTCTTCAACAAATTTTTGTCACGGTGTCGGGTTGACAAAGGTTTCCGCGCTGAAGGCCTCACATGAGGAATAGCCCAGGATAAATCAGTGCTGCCAGTCCCCAACGCGTATATTTGTTTTGTCAAAGCTACAACACATTAGGCTAAATCTCGCGTGATTCTCGTTATGAATTACGATAACATCACTATATATGCTTGATAAATGTATGAATATATTTTTGCATACCGGAAGCCTATTAATCAGCGTATGCATAGCCTATTCCCATCGTATGTGTTTAGAATACGCACATTTAGTTTCGAAGTTCATTTTTATTCTCAACCTTAAACAGATGAAAACTGTGAAATCTCTTCACAACGAGGAGTATGTTCTATCCTTTTGTAAAATGAAATCGAGTATCTTAACAACGCTATTGATGTGACATCGCTAGCTGTTTAATACTGTAAGACCAAGGAAATCACATCGGGTAACAGGTATATCAGACTGGTCTGTAAGACCAGGGAAATCACAGCGGGTAACAGGTATATCAGACTGGTCTGTAAGGCCTAGGAAATCACATCGGGTAACAGGTATATCAGACTGGTATGTAAGAGCTAGAAAATCACATCGGGTAACAGGTATATCAGACTAGTCTGTAAGACCTAGGAAATCACATCGGGCTACAGACCAATCTGATATACCCGTTGTAACATGTATATCTACATCGAGTTTTGAGACAATATCTGCAAAATAACGGTTATAGCTGCAAGCTATTCTGCTGTTATATACATACCCGATGTCAATGCCATAAAGTTCCCAACAAGATAGGCTTAATTCGATATATTGACCTTTACAAATAGTGACTGACAAGGCATGTCATCACTGGTACCTGAATCACTAAAATCACCACGTAACGGAAGACTTTATAAAGAAGGCAGGGCCACATCATCTGAGAGTATCTCGTTGTACCTGGGATTACAATGGTTATTCACAGGTTGTATGGGGAAAAAGGGACACGATTGTGATTTGATATCAAGCATTTGTTTAAGTCTAAAAGAGAAAAGCGAATGCTCATAATATTTACCTTTATTCAGTTATATTTAATCGCCTCGTGGCAGTGTCAGGCAGGTCCTCAAAATGCATGAAGACAAGATGCAAGCTAGAGACTAGTATACCAGATAAATGTTTATTATTTGGTTGACAGTTTGAACGGGGAATCAGAAAATGTGGTTAACCTAATATCTTGTAAGAAATGTCTGAGACCGCATGTTGTTGAAACCGAAAATCCCCTTCGCATTAGAACCAACCATTGATTGAGTTTCAAAGATTAAAACTCATATCCCATTCGGTTAAAGATCAATTTGAAATCATGCCGATTGACAAATCACAAAGTCTTCCATCTTGGACTGGTCTTCTAGAAAAGATTAGTGGATTAAAACTTTTCTAACGTATCTATTGAGTTTAAATTAGGAACAAGGTAATTCAACGCCGTTTTTGAAAACGAAATATTTTCTTTTGTATATTCCAATATGGCCAACCTAGTTCCCAGTTTGCTAGTCTCCTTATTCACTAATAGATTAAAACTCACATCTCCAACATCTGCACATTTTTCTTCAACACAAATTCTTCCATTTTGGAGTCTTCTTGAGAAGTTAATTGGATAAAAACTTTTCAAAGGCTGTATACATTGAATTTTTATTGGGAACCTGGTTTATTGCTATATCTCTGAAATACCAGTTTGTAGGTTTTGTTATTCCTGATCCATTCCGAATATCTTGTTCGTTACATATTAACCAATAAAATATACCCTGTGAATGACCATTACATTCTCACGAGATGTTTGAGGTTATCCACAATATCTCGAGAATAAGATCTATTTAGAATCTCGTCTCTGGGAGTTTATCTACAACATCGGTTGATTAATCGATTATTCGACATCCCTGTGCCAGTGTGTTTACGTTTCACAAATGTAGAAGTTGACATTTCACTTGTTATAGTACATTTTCTCTCGATCAGTAGGAGCCCGCTATTTTGAAGAAAAAAGATGCATTCTCACAATCAGAATTAAATCATATTTTCTTATTTGGTTTAACAAACAGTTTCTCGAATCTTTTACCGTATACGAGTAAATGCAATTGTGTTTATTATCATATTGGCTTGCACTCTTTGGTGGAAAACTTAGCTCTCAACCACAAGGCTTGAGAGCAATATTTAAAGCATGGAAAGTAATTTCCACCAGTTGAGAAACCGATAGGATTGCATTTCATTTCACCTTATTCCTCAAAATGGCCATCACTCAAATTCAGATATAACCTTTAATTTTCGCTTTTTCTGTTAAAAGCATAGATGTGGGTGTATTTTCCTTGCATATTGCACCAATATGATGATAAACACCACAACTTTTACTAATTGGTCCTTTGAAGGAAAAAAAATTGTTCTTAAACATAAGTATAGGAAAGGGTGATTTGACTGGGATTATGAGCATATTTAAAGAAAAGATTCCTTTAGTGGTGGACCTACTTGCTACTCCGCTCGTTTTAATAAGCGGAAATATTATTCAGGAAGTATCGATAACTACAACTTTATCTGCTTCAGAGATTTTATCAACAGGTAAACATAAATTTAAAACTATATGGCAGCAGAGATGGAATAGTTCAAACAAAGGCCGTTGGTTCTTTTCGTTTCGACCGTCTGTGATATTTGCAAATGTTCCATCCTCTTGTAGACAGGCAGAAACATTAATTCAGCGCCTTTTACCTGATCACCTTAGATTAAATTCTCACCTTTGTAAAGTGAATATTCACTCGGATGGTAACTGTGAATACTGTCTCGTTTTAGAAGATAATTATACACCATTTCATTTTTAGATGTACCAGACATAATGCTGAGCGGGAAGTTTTATTTTTGAACTTCGATTTTTATTTAGTAATTAATGAATGTTTACACCATAGACCGTATTTTAAATCCCTCTGAAAGGGACATATATATAAAGTCGTAAATAACCTCTGAACGCCTTTGTATACGTTTCCCAACCGCTGTACATGTAAATACGAACATATCTCCATCATGATTGAGGACTTCCAACCTATATGTATCGAGACATTTATCACATATTTAATAATATATATGGCTATATCTACATGTATATAAGATAAATACTAGTATTCAAGTCAGCTCAATGTTAAGTTGTGGGTCGAATATGCGTAAAGATATATTCCGCTTGCATGCCCAATCAAAATCTAAAAGCATTCCAGTTATCGTATTAACAAGTACAGACGTGCAATAATGGCAATTGCATTGTGGAGTTTGGATAAATTGAATTCCGTCCGTCGTCTTAGCGGGAGGGAACATTCCAAGTTTGACGTTATCAAGTAGATGCGACAATTTATTTTCAATTATCGTTTTCACAAATTTGTGACGAAAGCTGTTTTTAATCCCCTCCCCTTAATATAGTAGCAGGGGGTCAAAACAAAATGAAACAAAAAGAAGCAGAGCGAAATTACCGAATTTACATCGGGAAACAAAAACACAAGAGCTTCCACTGAAGACGTTTGTATATACTAGCACGTGCTATGGTGCCCTCCGCGGAGCTGGACCTTTGGTATATTATGAAAGACTAGAACTATAACAAACACTCGGCATACATTTCACAGTCTTCTTTATTTTGGACACCTGGATATGGATGAAGGATGATTGGTCTGTACAGAGTTTCTCTAAAGTTTTGGATGATAAGAGGCAGAGTTTGGGCCAAAGCAGGTGAAATGGGTCAGCATATACAATGGTTGAGAATACTGACATTGTGACGGCATCTCAATAATTACAATTTTATATAAGAGACAAATTGACAACATAATTTAGGAGAAGTTACAATTGAGTACTTGGGCCAGTTACCTCTGGCTTCTACAAACACAACTGAAACCTACTTTAGTTCATATAAAGTTATGTAAAATTCTATAAAACCAGATATGTCATGATCAATAGTACATATAACTTACACATGTTGGCCTTGAATTATTTATTGTCTCATTTACAAAGATGCAATAGTCAAAACATGATGGTAAATTGTAGTGAATGTTTTACACAAAGATGATGTGAACAAAAAGTATATCTACAACGATAGCACCGTATTCTGCATCTAACGATTAACTTAAAATTAGCTAAGCTTAACGGAAGAATATCAATTGAAACAAACAGTATTATATTAATTTAAAAAATGATCAGAAATATCTATATCATCTACATTACATAGTGTAAAAGAGTTTTATAAACAGCAAGCATTGGCATCATAATAAAACGGAAGATATTTTGAAATTTGGGCGTAATAAATAAAAGTTATCCAGACTTTAGTCTTTAGATGGCACCTATAGCAGAATCAGAGTAGATAAATCATTACAATTAACAGCAACATTTTGGCCATCAAACCATACAGCAGAAATTTAAGAGAACTCATAAAGCCTCTCATTACAACCTATTATTGTGCACAGCTTTAAATCTACAGTATTTTTGTTTTTTGACAAACAAGTTATCTTCGAAACATTAAGAGGGGGTGACTTGTTTACCTGTGGGTTTAACTGTAGGATTGATGCGTTTACCTGTGTGTGTACTAACATACTACAGGCTCTAGTTTTGAATACCCTCATCACTCAGAGTTGTCTTTTTCTGGAGATATATAGACAAAATATTAAACTCATATTTCAAGAATATAAGACGGAATGGCAATATACTGCTTAATCCAGTTTTAAAAATCTTTTTTTTGTGGGATTTGTGAATTTTTTCCACCTGATACCTTGTGTCTTTAACCTCTCCTGTAAGATTCATCAGTTGTAGAGATACCAGAGTTGTCAGGCGTTCAAACCAAACCGGAGGGGAGTGGCACAAAGGCCACATTTTTGTACAAATATAGATAACGGACTATTACAAAATTCAACTGGGGCTTTTGGTGTGAGGTCGAAATCATTGCTGGGGATTGTTTGGAAAATACTGTTTCTTTAACATGTTACAGCGTAATAACTCTCTAGGATGTTTAGGGATTATACAAGTATCTCTGGACACAGTACATGGTTTGGACAAAGACACCAAATGGTAAGGACATCGGTCCTACGACAAGTTGATATAATATGCATTATGTTCAGTCCCAGACTCCCAGTTTTATTTTTTAAACTTTTTATCCCAGTGAAAAGGTGTTTGAGGAAAGTCACAGGAAAACTGATTTGACTCACTCAGAAGACCTTTCACCAAACTTGCCTATTGGAAAATATTGCTGTATTTACATATCTAAAAATCGAGCTGGGGCCTGAAATTCTACCCTTTAAATAAAAGCAAAGAATGAACCCATATTTTATATCAATTCAATCAGTAGACAAGTGTTCCCTACAGATGTGCAAGCACATCACCTTATTGTAAAATACAGTTGAACAGCCTCATTCTGACCATTCCATTGTTAAGTCCATGTGAGCAAGACATCAGTATATCAAAAACATTTCACAGGTAACTGTACACAATTTGTTATTAAGACAATGTTCAATTTTGTGTAAAGATTTCTGGAGATTTTCTCAGACAAATAAAACATACAGAGTGAAACAAAATAATAAATAGTAGTATGACACAGAATGGAGCTCATTGAAATTGTCTCCTGTACTGAATTCCCTTTATACACTCAGAATCATATATACAGGTGGAAACTGCTATAAATAATACTTGATGAGAACGCAGAAATCATATGTATCCAGACCACATATGTAGACTATTCCTATTTACAGCCATAAATTCTTCAAGTCAAACCAGAGTTCTCCTATAGAATTTACTTTTATATATAGATAGATTTTCATTTTATTTACACTATTAACATATAATGCAGTCAATTGACAAAACTTTTCACTGTAACAGCAACTCGTACTATCTATTCATGTTTGTGACCTGTGTTTTCTCGTTTCCAGAACTATTGACCAGTCGCCTCTAGTTAACTGACAGCCGCCTCTAGTTAACTGACCAGCCACCTCTAGTTAACTGACCAGCCGCCTCTAGTTAACTGACCAGCCGCCTCTAGTTAACTGACCACAACCAACAAGATTCCTATGTATTACTCACACAGTCACTCCCAGCATTATATCCATCAAAATGTCTCCCGTTGTTCATTGGTAGTCAAATCTATGGGATGACCTGCTGTAGGATTGACCTTTCTCCCATTTTATACAGACTCTTTTAAGTGTTTGATTGTTTAAATGAAAACCTGTTCCCTTCCTCTTTATTTTGATAATCAATTTTTGGAAGGAGGAGACGAAATGTAATGTAAGGCTGTTTACCATTGGAGATACCACAAGAGCTGAGAAAAGCACTAAATACATGTATAGCACATCCTACACAAGAAACATTTTCACCTAACCATGACAAACTCAGAGGGTTTGTGTCAAACTAAAAAAAGGGAGATGATGTTACAAACGCTTCAAGAACTTCTAGGTCCTAAATCTGAACCTTGACTCCCAGAAAATGGTCATTATGATTGAGCTTATTAAAAATACAAGCAGCCTTTGTTTCCTTATATTTCCTTCATAATATCATAGATCGCTCCATAGCTTTAATTCTTTACAGACTACAAGGAATAAGAATGTCGCAGTAAAGCCAAACACATCAGTAACACTAGTGAAAATCAGTTTTCTCAAACATAGTTGACACTTAAGTCACAGATCTTTGGTACAATGTTAAGTATTGTTCAGGTGATGTCAGAACCTGGCAGTCCTTTGAACCATCCTTGTCCAACTATCCAATGCTTGGAAAAACATTTTTTTTGATTTCATATACACACTGTCTTGTCATAACACCAAACAAGCACATTAACATATCAAATATTGCATTTATTTACAAATCATGATGAGCAGATATGGTAATATTGTCACCCGTTCATTGTTTATCCATTGGATTTCTAACGTCGCTCACAATCTTGGGCAAAACCATTAATGCTGAGACAGTTTCTGAACATATATGTGACCAGGTAGCTGATACTAATTCAATTGGGTTTCTTCTACAATACCAGCAAACGTCAGTAAATGCACTGTGGTTATTGGAAAGTCCAAGCATATGATTTGATGGCAAGATAGGTCCCTACACATTCAGTCTGAACACAATGCCACAGATACGTCCCTACACATTCAGTCTGAACACAATGCCACAGAGGCATTTTGGGAGAGCCATCTGAAACAGCAGTCGTTTGATTTCCATCTTCTTCAAAGAATGAAAGGACTTCATCAAATTTCTAAACACTTTCCATTGTTCTGTGAGCAGCTTTTTACAAGTTTATTCTTTCTATCTTGAAGCTGTGTCATTTCACTTTTATAAAAGGCTGTGAACACATTTCGTTGAACACCTTGGTGCAGGTTCATCAGCGAAGCACTTTCACTTTCACAATGGTTGATGAAGTTCATCGCTCTCCGTGGTCTTTCATCAGTGACCCCAACCTTCTGGAAATCGACCAAGCCTCCTCTAGCTCTCCCTTATTTCGACGTTACACGGCTGGGCTCTACAAACAAGACAAATATACAAATAAATCAAATGCCATCCTTTCTTTTATTATTTCCAACCTACAATACTGATGGAGTCATCAGATTAAACTTTCAGATCAATGATCTTCCCCACATCTACAGATGACAAATCCTGTCAGAAGTTGTCATACAGTGTTGTATGGCATATGCACATCTACAGGGTATTCCACACCCAAGTCCTGCAGTGTTGTCTGATATATTAACATATTTTAGGTATTCCCAAAGACGTCATGCAAGATATATGAACAGTAATTGTGTATTCTCTAAGACGTCATGCAGTGTTGTAGGTCATATGAACATCTATTGTGTATTCTCTAAGGCGTCATGCCGTATTTTAGGTCATATGAACATCAATTGTGTATTCTCTTAGACGTCATGCAGTGTTGTATGACATATGAACATCTATTGTGTATTCTCTAAGACCTCATGCAGTGTTGTAGGTCATATGAACATCTATTGTGTATTCTCTAAAGACGTCATTCAGTGTTGTAGGTCATATGAAGTTGAACAGTAATTGTGTATTCTCTAAGGTGTCATGCAGTGTTGTAGGTCATATGAACATCTATTGGGTATTCTCTAAGACGTCATGCAGCGTTGCAGGACATATGCACATCTATTGTGTATTCCTAAGGCGTCATGCAGTGTTGTAGGGCATATGCACATCTATTGTGTATTCCTAAGGCGTCATGCAGTGTTGTAGGGCATATGCACATCTATTGTGTATTCCTA
>JAVFBX010231161.1:0-20444 GCA_034783855.1 Mopalia kennerleyi | reverse complement strand
CGCTATCTGTAGTTACAGGACGGCCTTTTCTTCCTACTTCGATGTACCGCGATTTACTCCCGGTTTTCCAGCGTTATTAGCAAGGAGCTCTATGAAGTGGACAATCCGTCGTCATATAAGTGAAATATCCTTGAGTACGACGTTAAACCCCTATTAAACAAACACACAAATCCATCGACCGAACCAGGCTCTGGTGAAACATCCTTTCACACCGATAGAAAAAAATCTTATGGAAAGCCGCAGTCCATATTGATAAGGATATTTTTTTAGTATAGTCATGATCCCTTATAAAAAAAGTACCATGGTGTACCACTGATTTACCATTGAATGAAGCCAATGTACTGTGGTATACCATGGTTTTACAACGGTATTTTTGCCTACACCATGGCACTTTTTTTTATAAGGGTATGCTAAGCAGAGGAGGAAGATTAATTTTGGAAAAAAACAATCGATTGCTGTGTTAGTGTGACAAGAACTGTTGAATTACACAACCTTAATAGAAGTGTATTCCGCTTGATCACGAAGCTAAACAACAATCCATCCATCAACTGAAAGCGGTAAAGAAACATTGTTGATGTGCTATATTGGTCGGATTCCAAGACCGGTTAGATATAATTTGATAACATGTTCACGCCATACCGTTGAATGTGGCATAAATCCAGCGATCAATCAATCAGTCCGTGGAAAAGAATTACAAATAATAGTGGATTTACTACAAAACTCGTATACAATACGATACAATATTTATACATTAGTCACAACGAATGCTCTGAAGACGCATTCGTCATGGTAAGTACCAAACTAACCCAGCTTGGTGTAGTAAATCCTTTTACACCAAACCGTTCGGAAGTGTTGGCAATTCCATCGGGTGAACGTCCCCTTAAGCTGACAAAGTAGGATTATTTCCTGTTCTGGAACAGAGAAAAACATTCTCGGAAACTCGACTGATCCGAGTAAAATTTCACTAGACATGATCACTTCACAGTCACTTTGTATAGCCGCGATTGATCACAGGTCTATACAGAGGTACTATGATACTAAATTCTCAGAATTCGGAATTGTAAAACTTTTACATCAAAGTTAGTGCATGTGTGTTTGTGTGAGGGTGTATTGCAGAAGAGGAAAGGGGGAGGGGGGAAGCACACACGCACCTTAAATGCTTTAAGTTCCTTTGTATCAAGGTACTGTGTAACAGGTCTTGAAACATACTGTTGATTGGCTTCAGGGAACTTGGTTTGTCCTGGTGGTCTCCGAGCTAAATATCCGCTGATGGTTTGTACTGCGTCTTCTGGTTGTCCCGACTTGTCGTTTTGCTGACAGTGACTTTGTGCATGGTTTCTCGTGTCCCGTGTCCGTCTGTCGACCATCAGGCATATAAGTAAGTCATACGATGCGGTTTCGGCAATTGCTGGGGAGGTTTACGAGGTTTTCTCGCAGTTTTCCAGCGTATGGGTGGTGTTAGAAAGATTGCTCACTATACAGCTTTGATTGGTGAGTATTTGCCTCTGATGTCATGACGGAGGTGTTGCGTTATTTAATTCGAATATAATTCGTGTACATACCATCGAAACATTGTTGTTTTGATATCGTTGGTGTGCCGCAATGGAAACAATTGGACATTTACGAACATACTGAATGATGTTTGTGTCTTTTAGAAAGTCAATATTACCAGTATTTTCGTTATTTTGGGATAACACTTCCTTAGTTTGAACAGGTTCTAGTTCTTAAAATTTTGCAGGTTTAAACCCGTCCGGGAATCGAACCCACGATCTTTACAGTTAAGCACCGAATCGCCAGCATTGAATGCCCACCACCTAGACCACTCAGCCACCCGGCCTTCTACTTCAATATTACTGAATTATCGATTTGACCCGCAGGCTTGAGGGGAGGAGCAACCCTAATGTAGTAGCAGGAAGCTGATCTGTTTTGTGATGTGATTGTACTGTCCTGTTTTTGTTAGAAGCCAGTGCATGATGTCCCGGGTTGGTGCCCCCTGGGTTGCGTTAATGCTACTCTTGTGCTACTGGAGTTATAAAGTGACAAGGACCAGCCCGTCGGTTATGTGATGTCTTTGTGTTGCTTCTTTTGCTTGCCTTGTCTTAGGTTCGTTTCTTGCCAGTGGTTTCCTTTGCACCTGAGGTTGGCAGGCCGTCATCAGAGAAATAACCTGTACCCCATTAAACCCAAACCAAATAAACAAACAAACACACAATTCTTTCAGCGCCAGCGAAAGAACAAAAACATGACCCCACGTTTAAGGATTGATATTGAATGTCTAAAAAGAGCAGTGCAGAATTGAACAAGATGCACAAGTTCGTCGAACAATTGTCTTCTCGTTTTGCGTGAAACCTTAAAATACCTTTTGATGTATCCGCTGATGTACTAGAAAAGGACAGACAAGCTACATTTTTAAGGATTCCTTTACTGTTCTGTGTGTGTTAATATATTAAAGATACAGAGGGCATTCTATATATATTTTCGTTTTCTTAGCGTTTTGTCTTACTTCCTGATCTTCCGATTTCTGTTGTTATGAGAATGACATATAAACTATATGAACAGAGCTGGTTCTAAAGAATGAAATTTCAAACTTTATCAAAAAACAGCACATGTCATGGCTGTGCAAGTGTACATGTTTGCTGTAATACACCGAGGTCATATAAAAGAAATACCATTCAGCAAGGCGTAAAACCCCAATCAACTTTTCTCTTATAACATTTAAAAAATCAATATATATGTGATTGGTTTCATATACGGACTGTTTGTGAGAAAATCCAAACTCCATTTGCTTTTCTGAAAAAAAAATATATTTCTCGAATTATATACTATACAGGAGATAACTGTCAATTCTGAGAAGCGTCCGAAATCAATTTTGTTGTTAAATATGTATAATTCGGTCATTGCCGAAGTACTGTTCATTCAGCTGATAGATGCAATCGCCTTAAAACCCATTCGACTAATGTAAATTTGTCGCCTCGGTGGACAATAGAGATGGATTGATAGGAATCCGAGGTGTCAGGGATACTTAGGGATTTACAATTACTTCATTTCATAATTTGGCTAAGAAAAAAAGGCAAAGACTGACACTAGACATGTGACGTTGTTGTTGTAGGTTTAGCTGTATTATTGGTCATATTAAGCAATATCTCTATCCGTCTTACGTAACTTTTGTAGTCTTTTGGAACAAAATAAAGTATGTTCTGGCGGACATAGCATAATTTAGCTAGAAAGGTCCATCAAACGAAGGTTAAAACCAACCAAAGCAGTTTAAAGCAGGCATATCGTGTTGTTTTTAGGCACCGCTAGCGAACCATGTTCTCGGGTTTCTATCGATTTACAGGGTTCATCATCTACATACTAACTACACTTTATACTGAAAAGTGAAATGTAATCTTTCCTTTTAAATGCTCAGTCGTAAAATATTTTGTTTAAATAAATAACATTTAAGTTCATGTAATAAAATAGGTAGGGGATATTATAATATTTTCTCTTACATTGCTCAGTCCGTGAAAATATCCACCACCCAACCTTTGGTGTGTTTGTTTGTTTGATTGGGGTTTAACGTGGTACGCAAGGTTATTTCACTTATACGACGACAGAATGTCCACTTCACAATGTTTCTTGCCTACTTATGATAGAAAACCGGGAGGAAATCTCGTAATAACCACCCCCGTGATTGCCGGAGCCACATAGTGTGACTTACTCATATTCCTGAGGGTCGACAGACGGACTCGATCCTGTGAACGGTACATCGAAGTAGACTTTAGTTAGCTCGTTGACCACTAAGCCACGGCCGCAGGCCCAAATCTTTGAAGTTATTGATGCATCCTTTCATTTTATGCCGATTCGAAAGTATTGTGTTTATAAAAATTACATTCAATGTCCAGCTAGACCCTTTGGTTGATTTCGAGGAAAAGAAAATTGACAGCCCATTATGAAACAATATTGATCGGAACATTAAGAACGTATATATTTTGGACAGGCTTGCATATTCAGTATTACAAATATCTTAATTTGATGTTTGTATTTTCTATTTTCAGAATGTAATTACTATAACACCAAATAAATTAGAATGTTTTTAGGATAGTTCTTAATATAAAAAGGATGACTCGTTTTTTTATTAAAATGTTACTTAGATCAGTCTACTCTTTCGTCTGTCTAACCGGCTGCAATCGTAAACAATCTCACTATATATCTTGCGGAACTAAAAAAAGTGAGACACAGTTTTTTAGCGCCCGTTATTATCTTAAAAATGAAACAATTTAAAAATGTATATATTTTTTTGACATAAAAATGATCTTAACATGATTAAAAATTTTCTCTAAAGCAATAAATCTCTTTTATATATACCTGTATTTTGCCAAAGAATAATACAATTAATTGAAAATATGTTTTCTTGAAAGAAAAAAACATTCAATACAAATAGACCATGACACATGATAAAAATAACCTTTTCAATTTCGCAATAGATTTTAACGTAGTAATAGCATTTCATATTAGCATTATCAGGTGGTATGTGTTTCATTTCAAACAACTGCCCAGAATATGGATATAGTTATTGCTGTAGATGCATTGAAATGGAGTAGTTTTTAGTGCTAGAGGTGCATTCTCAGCCTTTGGGTAAAGGGATTTTGGCTTATTGTAAAAACAAAAATGATACAAATTTAATGTAGAATCACCCAGAACCTGAAGTCTTTTAACAGACAATGAAAGATTGCTTTCTATACCGTTCTTATTTAATCTAAGCCTTTGGGACTATCTCAATTTAATAATTATATTGAGTTGTTATATATTTGGTTTATTACACGTGTTAGTTCATTCACTACTGGAACTACACCTCAAAATATGACAAAAAGCCGCACAATGTGGATCTTAGTCGATCTGCTGTAGGTCTGATATAAAATTAAATTCTAACACTTTGTCAATGTGAGCAATGTGCTCACTGGTTATATATTCAGCGCTCAAATTGAACTATTAGTAATTTGCATTTCGAAGCAATATGTTGACTATCAATAATTTTGAATGTTTGCCTTTAAATAAAAAAGCGTAAAACGTATTGTGTCCCTTTTAACACAGGGGGTCCAGCAAAATATTTAGGCTTAATAAGACTATACAGATGTTTCGTCTTTCAGAGACCATCCATTTGCAGCCTCTGGATATGTCCGCCACTTTAGGGTGTGCAGGGCGTCTTCGACCTCATCTCGTGTCTGCCGCGACTTTTCCGCATATACCTGTTGGTTGGCCACCAACTGCGCGAGACATTCGAGTTCATCGGCGCGGCGTCGCTGTTGCTCTTCCTGGTGCCGCGGCTCTGCTTCGAGTCTAGCCCAGGCACGCCGCCGCCATTCTTCGGTGTTCGCCGCGCCCCGGATCCCTTGGAGACATTTCTCGCGGTTCCTGGTCGAGAGCGTGGAGATTGTGCGGCTTCTGCGATCTCGGGCCCAGACACTTGTTGACGGGTGTCAAGGCCACAAACAAGCCTTCTTCTTCTTCTGGCTGATCGGTAGGGGAAACTAGGGCCAAGGCCTCTTCCACCACATCGACAGCAGTGTCGGCCGAAAGGTCCCGCCCACGGAAGGCATACAAGGAGACTTCGATGCGTGTGCACCCCCGGCCCTGTACATCGGCATGCAAGAAAATGCACCGCAGATGCTTGTTGGGGGCAGTCGACGTAGTCGGCCAGGTGCCCGCCGCTCGTGCGCACCCATGTACCAATATCGTGGGAGCTCTGTCGCCCCAACAACGCATTGCGGCGGCGAGGTCGCCTTGCTCGCGGAACCATTCGAATGCGCACGAGCGTCTCCCGATAGAGGACCCCTGAGAAATCTTGCGTGTAGTCGATGTAATAGAGGCCGTAGCCATGGGCAAGCAGTTGGCGTTCAAACTCTCGCAGGGAGGCCTATAGCTTGTCCATAGGGATCTCGGAGACGTCCACCTTCGCCACAAAGAGGCCGGCCGGTTCGTCCTCGGGATATAGCCTTCGCCACTCCGTTTTTGCTCCCAAGAGGGTGTGTTCCAGAACCCCCCTCCCTATACTACATTAGGGACTTTGATTGCTCATATTTAATAATTATGCACAGCTATGCGGCAGCTTAAATTACAATGCTGTGTTTACTTTCTTTCGATACATGGGTTATAACAGGCAGTGCCCCCTATGCTATGTCTTTGACTAACTATAGTACGATATGAATATTCAGTTGACGTACATTGTTAGTCAATGACATAGGTGGCGCTGCCTGTTATATGAGTAACAGATTTATCTCCATTTTTGTTACCGACCAACCCCATTGCTTCAGAAACTGTATGTCGTTTTTTTCATTGGTATCTGCCTTCCATTGTCTGTATAGGATTTATTGTTTGGTTCCTGGCACAGAACACAAAGCTGCTGGTGATATGATCTTCTGCATGTCTTAGTTTGAAACACAGATCTAAAATATCCACACTCAGCTTTGAACGTTTTATTTTCTTTCATAAATAGTTTTCGTGGCACTTTTATGGACTCGACTTTTATATCAATCGAGTTAAACCCGATAACCTCAATGGATAAAACGGCCATTATTGCGCAACTGACAGCATAACTCTGCTCATCAAACTACAAATAATACTTTATTCAAAGGGAAACCATATACTTGATTTTTTTCACATTAAGTGTAGTGAAATGGAATTAACGTGATTCCGTACAAATGTAGACAACATGTTTGGATACTTAATTAGGCATAATGCGAATCAAGAGAAAAGTTTTCCATTGATTCTTTGTCAGTGTTTTCATCAATCTTTCCTTAAATAAACTTTCGAACACTCAACAGCTGTTTTTAATTTATACCATGGGTCTCATTGGTTGATTTCCCGTTTTAACTGATTTGGGTAATTCCCGTGAGCGGCTAGAAAAGGCTTTCTGTTACCACGGTGTTTTAAAAACTGACGAACACCAGGAAATCAGTAGTGTTGTCTTTGTTTTGTGTCTTGGGTTGACTTGTCTTGTAATCGTTTGTTGTCTACGAGGTTCAATATGACTTATCAGTTTTGGCAATTAAATCAACATTGATTCGTCATTTTCCTAACCCAGGATCTATAAACTTTTTTTTTGTAAAGTTAATTTTCAAAATAAGATTTAGCTAGAATATAAGTGACTGGCAAAAAAGGACCCAAATTGATGTAACTTCATGAACTGTAGATTTACACGGGTTTTATTTTTTTCATCTCCAAAAAACACGTAACAATGATGACTTGACAATAATATTGACAGTGTGTGTCCATATATACAAATGTGTAATGTCCCGCTGTTCTCTATGACTTGATATGCAAGGATTCTGGTTAATAAAGAAACTTTGTAGCATTGAAAAAGAAACCATTTCCAGAAGGTGGACACAGCGAACCGAACATTTTAGGGATTTTTCCAACAGACATTGTTCAAAAGCTGTTTTATATACATGTAACTGCGATGCGAGACACTGCCTGAAGAAGTACCTGGCTATGTGTGTATACATGTATTACTTGTATAAGTGACATTTAGAAGCTAGGAGGTACTAGCATCGTTTTCAAGCTTATGGAAGTAGTAACATGAGAAGTGTATATATAGTGTGAGGCACCACAGGTGTTAAAATAATAGCAATGGCTTGGTTGGCATAAAGAATAAAGAGTTGGGTAAAAAAAATTAGATCCAGAAGTCGACAATCGATAAAATCTCGCTTGCTATGAATATCATGTGCTTAAATCTACGTCATCTGGGTCTCTTGGTCACATCATGTGATCTTCGATAATTTACGTGAAACATTCCATTTCCGGGTACAGCTTATATTTGTTCTTGTTTTAGCATAAACGGAAACTTAAAAGTATTGCAAGACTGATATGTTCATTAGCTTCTTTCTAGATGTTTGTAAGTTACCCACAACGGGTCGAGATTAAGATCTATTTAATACATTTGATGAATCCTCATATTTTATTCAACGATATACTTTTGCCAGTGTGCTAAGTTTTACGAATGTTTTTTCTGAGACACGAAGATGTCTGGGGAATAAACCCTGAAAATACTTAAAATAAACCACTGGTCCAGACATCTGTCGGATTCATCGGAGTCCAAATTCAGAAGAGAAAGCCACCTAACAACATCCCTGTCAATTTTGTTCGTACACCAAAGTTGCTTGATTCGGGTTTAACGTCGTGCTCAAGGATATTTTACTTATATGACGACGCATTGTACTTTTCACACAGCTCATTGCTTAAATACGGTGGAAAATCGGGAGGAAACCTCGTAAAATCCCTTCAGCGAAGGCAAGAGCCACACGCCATGTGACTCGCTCATATACCTGATAACCACCAGACGCACCCGTCAACGGTGTATCGAAGTAGGATTAGGAGGCAGATACTCTAAACCTATTATGGATCTGGTAAAATTTAAGGAAAACAAAAAAAGATTAAAAATGCAAGAGAAATAACTTCTTGAATAATGATAATTATTATCGAAGCAAACCATAATGAACCTTAAATGTAAATGATGGTCCTTTTCGGTCAATATATCAGTTTATTGTCTGCCAGGACGTCCGTCTTCTCAATTTCAATTGTCTATATAGTAAAATATCTCCAAATAAATTGCATCAGATAACCTGTTTTTTTTTTATTGAGCTGCCTAGACAACCTGTTTGACAGTTCATTACGCTACAGCCATATCCTGGAGATACATGCAGCTCAACAATACTTCAACATGCTTATGGATTATATATATACAAAAAAACAATCTTTGATATTTGTTAAGCTTTTTGTTGTTACTTAGTTTCCTTAATCATTGCGGGATTTATCGTCTTGTATTTGTATTTGTATATTCACCAGAAACAGAATTTAAATCAGTACAATGGGTAGTTTTATAAAAGAAGATTTGTACAGAGGGCAAAAAGTATGTATAAAAAGTATACATTATACATCTTCATTATCTACACGATCAATATCTGTATTACTTCGTTCTGAAAAGTGTCTAGACTATCTGTTTAACAAAAGGGAAGCACTCCTCTCAATTTCACTCAGATTCGACCTGAATACTTAATGTTCATTTTTTTATTGATATTTTTATTCAATGGACACGATACACCCATTATATTAGGTTCGTCTTTAAGACGACCACAGGCAAACTCACGTAAAGTTTCTAGCTATTAAAATTCCATTCAAGCCCGCCACCATGATTCGACAGCCTTGTGACAAATATGCCTAGCACTGTCTTTACTTGGAAAGGTCAATCTTCCGACACAACTAACACTAATTCTCGTTCAATAGATGTTAGGGTCACTGTGGTTACTAACGGTGGAGTGTACCACCGTCATTTAAGTGAAATTATATTGCTCAGTTAACCACCAACACGCATGCTATATTTATTACTATTAACGAATTTTATTTTAACATACTTTTATTTTGCTAATGATGTGTAAGATTGGCTATATTTTATATGATAGCTTTTCAGTAATTTTCTGGTAATATATATAAAATACCCAATACCCTATGTAAGATTGGCTATATTTTATATGAGAACTTTTCAATAATTTGCAAATGACATGTAAGACTGGCTATATTTTATATAATAACTTTTCAGTAATTTTCTGGTAATATATTAAAAATACCCTATCTCTACATTTACATGCTGTTGAAACCTTCATGAAATGCCAGAGTGATCAATTTGCTCAGGAAAAATTCATAAACACGACTTTTATGTTATCACAAGCTTACAACATGGCTGTCCAATTTCTAACATAAACATACGCCGACGACTAACGGAGACTGAGCTGTGGTGATCTATATCTAAACAGATCGATACATGAAGATATTGTGCGAATTCTGACAAGTTTATAACTGGGATCTATATGCACTGGTGAAGATGAATGGGCTAGAAGGACTGATTATCCGTGTAAACATTGGAAATAACATATTTAACAAAACTCTGATATTCTCTGGACTTCAGGAGCACAATATTTGTTTTTATCTGTTGTCTGGCGCTAGAGTTATATGTATATGCATACAACTGACTGGATGAAATCCCATCATGGTCATGGAGCTGCTCAAGCAAATATTTGTGTACACTACATCCAATGATTTGCTTGTTTGTAACACATAAGCTGTTATTATGGATCTTATTTATTTACTTGATTGGGGTTTAACGTCACGCTCAAGGATATTTCATTTATATGGCGACAGATTTCACTTTTCACAGTGCTCATTTCTTAAATACGGTGGGAAAGTGGACGGAAACCTGGTAAAAACCACTCCAGCGATTGGCACAGTCTCATCTTGTGTCTCGCTCATATACTTGATGGTCAACAGACGGACTCGAACCTGTCAACTGTGCATCGAAGTAGAATACGGCGGCGGATACGCTAACCAGTAAGTCGAGGAACATAGTATCGATTTAGTTCTTGTCATAACTAAATATTGTTAAATTTGGAGAAACAAAAACAGAGTAAAAATGCAAGATAAATGACTTCTTAAATAAATAAAACCAAAATAAAATTAAAATTGAAATGGTCGGCCTTTTCTGTCAATATATCAGTTTATTGTCTGCTATGACGTCCGTCTTCTCAATTTCACTTGTCTTTATAGTAAAATATCCCCAAATAAATTGCATCAGATAACCTGTTTTTTATCGAGCTGCCTAGACAACCTGTTTGACAGTTTATTACAGGACCGGAGATAGCCAGTTGGCAATTTGTCATCAAAGGCACTGGCTGTCTCTCTTCGCTAAAGCCATACCCGGGAGATACATGCAGCTCAACAGTACTTCAACATGCTTATGGATTATATATGAACAAACTTTTTTTTATATTTGTTGAGCTATCGTTGTTACTTAGTTTCCTTAATCATTTTGGGAATTATCGTCTTCATTATCCCACACGATGAACATCTGTATTACTTCGTTCTGGAAGCTGTCTAGACCTAGGCATTAATTTCTGTTCAACAAAAGGAAACACACCTCTCAATTTCACTCGGATAAGACCTGAAGACTTGACGTCCAGTTTTTTATTGACAATTTGATTCAATCGAAACGTTACACCCGATATATTAGGTACTTAAGACGGCCGCAGACAAACCCACGTACTGTTTTTAGCTTTTAAAATTCAATTCAAGCCCGCCGCCATGATTCGACAGCCCTGTGACAAATATACCTAGCACTGTCTTTACCATGGAACATTTATCTTCTAACAGAACTAGCACTTATTCTTCTTTTATAGCTGGTAGTGTCACTGTTGTCACTATACCATCGTCATATAAGTGGAATTATATTGGTAAATTAATCACCAATGCTCAGGAAAACATTGCTCACGAATGCAGTAAACAAAAAAGTTAATTAATTTATAATTTACAAATCCACATTCTGTCAATTTATAACCTGTATATTTAACCAATATCCGACCTCGATGTTCTTAACCGTCAATGTATTATATTTTGCCATTACTGTTCAATAAGTTTCAATTTAACGTGATTGCTTGTTGCCTGTGTATTAATGGCTATTAACGAATTAATTTTAACATACTTTTGTTTTGCTAATGACATGTAAGATGGACTACAGTATATTTGATATAACTCTCGGGTAGCTTTCTGGTAATATTCATAAATACCCTATCTCTACATTTACAAGGTGTGGAAACCTTTATGAAATACCAGACTGATCATCTGCTCACGACGTTTATGTTATCGCAAGCTTACAACATGGCTGACCAATTTCTAACATAAACATACGCTGACGACTAACGGAGACTGGGTGGTGGTGATCTACATCTTAACAGATCGGTTCATCAAGATATTGTGCGCATTCTGACAAGGTTATAACTTGGGATAAATATGCGCTGATGAAGAGGAATGGGCTAGAAGGAGTGATAATCTCTGTAAACTTGGGAAATAACATATTTAACAAAACCCTGATATTTTCTAGACTTTAGGAGCACGACATTTGTTTGTATCTGTTGTCTGGCGCTAAAGCTATATGTACATGGACACAACTGACTGGAAGAAATCCCATCATGGTCATGGAGCTGCTCAAGCAAATATTTATATTCACTGATCCAATGATTTGATTGTTTGCTTCATTGGCTCAGGTGTCTTTTAAACTTGTTTGCTTCATTGGTTCAGGTGTATTGTTAACTTGTTTGCTTCATTGGTTCAGAACCAAAAAACTGTTATTCAGTTTTGTCCTCTTTGTCTTATGTTTTTTTGTTGTTTTTTTAAATATTGTATTAAAGGTCAAAAATAAAAAATTTGTTAAAAATAGTGAAATTTAAGCTTCGTATAACTATATCTAAAAAACGACAAAAGATACTAAAAATCTGAATGACAATTTTTATGTTTACATGAAATGTGCAAAACGTCAGTTCTGTAGGTATACAAACGGCCGAGGAGTAGGCATTTTCCCAAGTGCGGTATACTGAAAAATGAAAGGAAAGAAAACAGGTAAATTGTTTTTCTGATCTATTTTATGACAGGTTTAACTATTTTATGCTCAATTCCTTGAAATCCAATTTTTTTTCTTTCACAATTTGTTTATCATATCGAATTGACCCATTCTATCTATGTTTCGCAAATATATGTATATATATTGTGAAATATACCAGTTTTTCTATCAAATTGACAAGAGCTGACCGTGTCAAATGTTAGCTGAATTCCATTTAAGCTGTGATCAATCTCTTAAAGGTTTTCCCAAATGGGTTTTAAATCAGATTTTAAGTGACTCAATTCCAAATATAATATTAAACAGGTAAAACACTATATAGATAGCAACTTCCCGTATATTTGAACGCAACGTTTCAATGTCTATTCTGACATCGTTCTCAAGCATATGATGTCAGAATAGACATTGAAACGTTGCGTCCAAATATACGAGAAGTTGCCATCCATATAGTGTTTTGCCTTTTTAGTTAATCAACTTCTAAAGGTGTTAAAAATAATATTGTCAACTAATATTAAAAAAATATCCCGTATTTTTCTGATTCGTAGATTTTTTTTATTCACTTACAAACTTGCAACTTTGCAAACAAGTTATTAAAACTGTGACATAAGCAGGGGAAATTTCCGCCCGAACAATCCGAGTCGGATAATGCCGAGTCCGTACCGGAAATACACCATTCGTTGGAGAATAATCAAATGCCGGCGATGTTTCTATAGATACTAGTCACGTGTTCTTTTTCCCTGATGACGACACTCGCTATCACTGAGCTATATGTGCTAATAAATGTTACATGTTTGAATCCCAATTCCTCCAAAAGTTTGCCGATTTGTTCAATGAAACAAATTGAAAATTGTCCAGTGGATATTGCATTATTTTTATAGGTTTTCTAGGTATCAACCATTTGGGAAGACTTTTAATAGACTAAGACCAATCAACCACATGTGGCGAAAGTGAATAAGTGCTCAATATACAATACACGGAAACTGCTGATACGCATATGTGCACAGCGGGCAGACTGGTAATCCTTTCCAGGTAGCTTGTATTTAATTTACCGTCAAAACACCGCTGTTGTAAATAATGTATTCAAGTTTTATCTTCAAAGTTAACGGTCTTCTATATCAATTTTTTATGCTTTAGGATAAAGATCACAATCTCAACTTTTTGAATATGCAATAATACAAAAATCACAAGTTAAACCTGCATTGGTATATCAAAATCGGAACCTTATTTGAATTAGCTGAGCAATTTGACCACATTTCCATCAGACACACATACACACTGAGAGTTTTCGAAAGCATTTCAACTAGGATTAACATTGCTTAGATATGTAATGAATAAAATCCGACTGAGAAAGACGTTCGAATAGAAGTGAATAAATGTTTAAGCCCGGGAACACTTCAGTGAAAAGTAACCAATTCACGCACTCAGGTGCTGCCCACAATGATTGTTTATTCTCTACAGACACATTTCCGTCGTCTTAACTCTACTTTAACTGATATGTCAGTGCCTTAACGAGATTCTTAGTTCGGTATAAAAGTTTTTATGGCTTTCAAACGGTAATCGATAAACAGCGGCTGCAGCCGTCTTAAGTATAAACTACGCTCAATGGCTTTGTGCTTTCGTTTAAGTATTTTCAGTTCATGTCAAGTTTATGACACAGGCTACAAAAAATACATAAACAAACTGCCCTCTGACTAAGGGAATTTTGTTTAAAGTGTAGCAATGCTGACTTTACTTTAGGAAGATTAACTGTCTAGCATTATGAAAACGCTTCACATGTTGATTGTGCTAGTGTCAATTATTGTTGGCATACACCACCGTCATGTTAGCGAAATAGCAATAAGCACGACGTAGAACACCAATCAATCAATCCGGTTTAAATATTCGAAAATAAACAAAAAAGTTCGGTTACAACGTAATTTAAATATTCAAAATGCTGTACACAGTGAGAACATATATTACTTATTTGGGGGAAATATACTGCCTAAGATACAGTCGCGACTAACACATTGTTAAAAAATTCGTGACCACATCTGTTATCTTTGTACCATACACTATGGTAGCTTTAACCTGTGGTCGTCTCTTAGTGATGGGGAATTTGTCAGCTCACATATCACGGAACCGGAAATGGAGATGCGGTGTTTATCTTCTCTGTTAGTACTTTAGTAGGAGATGGCTTTGTCAAGTCACTGTCAATTTTGTAAATTGTCATAATGAGTTTTTTTGGAAGCCTGGACTACACCTCGTGGGTGTTTATACCACGCACATTCTGACCAGATAAATGAGCTGATAGACAAAGACAGCACAAACTAGCACAGAAAGTGTTGGCGGACCGTTTATTGTACTATCATTTCTGATTGATTGCCTCTGGAAACGCGGGCGATTAGTGAGAGTTTCTGGCTTTCATGTTGATCTCCGAGCTAAACGACAACGTAAAGCACACCGTACAAATGAAATAGCCTTAAGTGCAGCGAAAAGCAACAAATCTTGCACATGAATTGTCAAAAGGGACATTTGTGCATGTACAATTTTGAATCCGGGCTTAGTCAACGTTGATCATTTTTCAGTTTTCTTAGCCTGGCTGTTTATTGCTTGAGTACATTGTCGGTATATAAGCGAAATAACACTAAGTACGAAGTTGACAACCAATCAATAATTCCAAAATATAGTGGTTTGCTTTAGTCTTAAAGGCTTTTCGTTCTGGATAACTTTAAGCCATATCTTGATTAATCTTCTTTATACTGATACATGTCTGAGAACTCGTGTGTGTAGCTTACCAAGGTATGTAGGTGTCCGCAATAGAGCAATAAAATAAAACGTGGAACTAACGTGAAGTGAATGCCTCCAAACAAACAAAAATTGTGCTTTGGTAGTATATACCATTTATGTGTAGCAGGTAACATTCGTGGTAGATTTTGATAATAAATTTTTAAAAAAGAAGAAAGCATCGTTATATGAAATAATAATGGACAGTATAACACTGAATATATCTGATTTGCGTTTCTATCCCGGATAGCCTTAAGACAAGTGTACACTTGAGACAGGACTGGAAGTTAACCTAATGACCTGTATAACACAGGAGCTAAGGATGAGATAGGCCTACTAGTAATTGTTTCTGGGATCTACTATAGACTTAGATTAGTAAACTAAATAGACCCCTTAAACCACGAAAAGAATATAGACCAATAACATCATGTTTCTTAATTGACCAGACAATGTTCTTCCGGGAAATAATGACTTCATCTCGGAGCAATCAGGTCTCATTTGTAAGACTATATACCTTGGGTATCGCATAAATTGGACAATAAAGATAAGAGTATTCTGGTCAGAGTTCGGTATCTCGTATAGGATACATTATCGCACCTGGATATAGCGGCTGTTCACCAGCGATGTTATATCGGTCGAGAGACGTTTCGTTTTTACTGGGTCTGTATAGACGTCTATAACTCTCTGTGCATCAGTCTGTTAAGTCACGACAAGGACAGAAATAGGGGATATTGATCCAGTACTGAGAGTGTATTACGGCTGCGTATAGCACATGCAGAGAAGCTGTGTGGATTATGGAAGAGGTGGCACTGTCAAACGAATTAAGGTCCCAGTCTGGTGAACCGGAAATTACATTTATAGTTATCAACGAACTGTCTCATGGACAATGGATGTATCCCAAACTATCTTCGCATTTATTATTGACGGTTGCCTGACAGAGATACAGGTGTTTGATTAAAAAAAGCTAATGCTATAATCAGCAGGTTGTGGTATATATGTTTTAAATGCTCCAAAACAAATAATAACGAAACAAAATGTGATTGGACATAGCGGAAAAAAGTTGTTTAGGTTTACAGATACATATGGCTTTATTGCGTTATTCACAGTAGGCAAGTGTTCAAAGGCATTTTCATTTTTATTGATAGAGCCTTGTATATTTAAGTGGTTTTCTTCCTCCTTTGTTTTCCCAAAGCCACAGATTCACAGAAAGTTGAGTAAGTAAAACGCACTTCAATAGGCCTTCAAATCTTACGCAAGCGTTTTGGTTATAAATCAAATGTTTGTGTTCAGCATCACTAACTATATCATGTTTACTTTTTTTTCACATGACAACGGTTAAAAAACCTTGTTAAAAAGACTAATTAGATAAATCTATCAAACTGTAGCAGAGTTCATTAAATGTTTATGTATTTAAAGGACACTATCATGCTTGTGGATCAAGTTTACTAGGTTTAAAGCCCGATGGGGAATTCGTTAGTCCAATAAAGCGATCGTTTTGCTGACCGGCAGTTACCGTGAGTGAGTTACACGATGTGGCTCCGGCAATCGCGGGGTGGTTTTTACTAGGCTTCCTCTGTGTTTTTCACAGCAATTAGGCAAAGAACTGTGTGAAATGGACAATTCGTCATCATATAAGTGAAATACCCTTGAATATGACGTTAAACCCCAATCAAACAAATACACAAACAAATCTCTGACCAGCTGAAACGGTCTCTGTCAATCGGCAGTGTTCCGTTTGATTCAGATAACTCGTTAGCAACGTATTTACTAAAATCTTCCTATTTGCGTCATTAAATGAAAGCGCTCTGTTTTGGCATTTCTTTGAAGCTAGCAACGCCCTAACTTAAGTAAACCGACGACTGAAAGAGTAAAGCCGATTATTTGCATTACTGTTAATAGAATAGACAATTTTGATACCAGCAACTATATATAGGAACGGAGGCTTTCACCACACGGACAGTTCAATAGTTAGGTTTCTTGTTCTTCCTTTAGCATATCAACGCACGAGGGTTTACGGGTGTCCTTTAACGGAATGGTTCTGACAGAATGAAATTTCATTCAACAATTTACCAATCTCCTGTGTTCCAACTTTGACAGACAGACTAGAAGCCATATTTTAGGAACGAGTTACATAATTGTGAAAGACATCTAGTCTCCTATCTGTAAGTCATACTTAGTCATTCTTATTGTTCAAACGGTCGAGTAACCTGGGCTGAATCAAACTCCTTGTATTTATACTGAACAAATGAGTCTGCTAGAGCAGTCGTTAAAGCCGTTAAATGTCACTCTAACAGACAATATGTTGGGCCAGAGTCTTCATTCGTTATGTGCTGCACGGTCATATATAAGTATTAGAAAACTATTTAGTCCACGTTTGTCTACATCTGCATATTGAAAATGAGTACTTATTCCCGGTACGGTTACATACATATTTAGAGCTTGCAAGTTGTTTAAGATCATTTGCCCGGCAATTATATTTTAAATGAACATATGTCTTTGTAGCTAAGTTACCAAGGGCAGTATTTTTTTCAAGCTAATTCATGATTTATTTACTTAGTATTGGAGGAATATTAATTTTCCAACATAGCTTACTACTTCCTATGACTGAGCTCGTGTGGTTATTGATGTATTGGATTGTTATGTATATCCAGGATAGCATTAAGAGAATTGACACTTGAGACAGGACTGGAAGTTAACCCAATGACATGTATTACACACAGGAGTAATGGCTGTAGTAGTGAAATTTTTGGTAGATTTTGAAAATAATGTACAAAAAAGAAACAAGAATTGTTACACGATGATGCAATAATCATGGACAATATAACACTGAATAGATCTGGTTTTCGTATATCTATCCCGGATAGCCTTAAGACAAGTGTACACTTGAGACAGGACTGGAGGTTAACCTAATGAACTGTGTTACACACAGAAGCAATGTCTGATATACTGGTCATTTATTACATTTCTCGGATGCAAGATAGACTTTCATTAGTCGATTGATTAGGCCCCTTAAGCCAAGAATAGAATATAGATGAATAGCAGGGCTTCTTTTAATTGACCAGACAATGCTCTGTCCGGCAATAAGGTCTTCATCTTGGAGAAAGCTGGTCTCAATTTTAAGACCATGTACCTTGGGTATCGCGCAAATTGGACAATGTAGATAATATTCGTCTGGTCAGAGTTCGATATCTCGTATATGAGATACATTATCGCACCTGCAAATAGTGGTTGTGTAACAGCGATAAAGTATATGTCGAGAGTCGTTTCCTTCTTACTGGGTCCAAATAGATGTATATAACGCTTTGTGCAACAGTTTGTTAAATCATGAATAATATGACAAGGACAGAAATAGAGGACATGACCCAGTACTGATAGTGTAATACGGCCTGTGTATAGCCTAGGCTAAGTCCAGAGAAGCTGATTGAAGAGGTGGCACTGTCAAACGAAGTCTGGTGAACCGGAAATCACATTTATAGTTATCAGCGAACTGTCTCGATGGATGACAACGAATGGATTCGAAACAATCTTCGTATTAACAGCGGTTTCATGACAGAAATATGAGTTTACTTAAGAAACCTTTAGCGGAAGGTTCGAAAAGATTTGATAGAAGGACATTTCATTTACTATTAAACCAATAACGTTTTCAAAACAACCAAAAGTATGCGATAGAAGGTAGTTTAATAATTTAAAATTGCATATAGATGTGTGTAGTAAGTTAATATTTTGTGATTAACACTGACACGTGTTACGAGTCCAATTTTTTAGATTTTAAAAGAGTAAGTGAAAGCGTGTTATACAGTAGGTCCATACCTGCTAGATCTAAAATCTCCCGTTTAAATCGATTCCAGTTGAATGTAAGCCTTGGAACAATATAACTAATTGTGTATCACCAGATATGGCGACCAACACACAACACCAAATATAAATTTAAATATTTAAATAAATAAATAACTTTCGGTTTACAAAGTCCCACGTGTTCTCATCCAATACCGTCTAAGGAAGCCTCAAAAATTATAATATAGAAAAAAGCGCAGAACCATAAATTTAACCGAACAAATACCTAACCAAAGTTTTCTGTTCTTCTGGCTTATTTAAAATCTTGTCTACAACAAACTGTAACTGGAACTTTTAGTCCTCAAGAAAACTATACCAACAATCATTTTCTCTGGAAATCGTTACATCCGACGAGTAAACAACAGTGCAACAGTGTTTCGATTGGACCGTACAAAGCTATTTTGTATGTTTCTCTACTGGCCACGTGAAATACACAAATTGAACTGACTGTATATATCTGTAGCCCATTGACAACATACCCTATGTTAGTTTTCGTCGTTTTGGGCCGTTTTTTAAATAATTACCAATCTCCTGTGGTTGATCTGTGACAAAAGGCAGACTGGAAGGCAGGTTTGGGAACGAGTTACATAATTGTGAAAGACATGTAGGCACCTTAGGGTAAGCCATACTGAGTCATTCTGATTGTTCAGACGGTCGAAATACGTGAGCAGAATTAAATTCCTCGTATTTATGCTGAACAGATGCGTCTGATAGAGCAAGCTGCTGGGTGAATGTAATTTTGTTATATATACCCTCGTTTCCGTATAATTCAAATGATACTCACGGCTGTTAATCAATAAAGTGATGTTACACACACTGATTTCATATTGAGACCAAATTAAATGACAGAAGACGCTTTTAACAAAAGCCGGCCTGGATTAGCCTTTTGGGTAACATAGGGTGTGTTGTACCATGTCCCGTTGTGACATAGACTATAGATTAAACTCCAGACAGCTCCTTCTCGCATCGCAGATCAATTGAGTATAATACAGGAAAGCTGTACCTCGAAGGATTGGCGCGATTGGATATAGAATTGTATTTCCGAACAACTATTGAACCACTTCCAGGTATAAGTTAGGCCCTGGGGTTATAATTATTTGTCCAGCCAAATTAAAGCCCGGTCATATCTTATAGGCGTTTGTAGAGAATGGTCGACTTGTCAATCCAAAATATACGGTCTGGAGAATTACTGAACCAATAACTCTCAAGTCATGCAGTCTCCATATACCACAGGAGAGACACATTACCTCACAGTTAAAATAGCTGCAACTTTTATTTTTCTGACAAAATTGGAAAGTTAATCTTCCTCAGGTGCTAAGTAAAGACAGCATCGCTTCTCTTCAAACAATCTGCCCTGTACAAAACAAAGGAGTAATGTAAAACCATATCTGTTCTTGAGTGATATAGTTTATATGTATTGATCTGGATG
>JAVFBX010231150.1:0-10827 GCA_034783855.1 Mopalia kennerleyi | reverse complement strand
TTTCAAGTGTACTTTAAGCCCTGCGCTGACTCCAAATGCCATATGTTTGTGTATAGGGCTACATGATGTGTATGAAACCCCTATAAAGTAAACAGTTACGCACTCTATTCCTGTGATTATGATGGTTTGCTTGGTATTTCACACAGTACTTAAAGTTATTTCACTTATATTACGACAGTAAGCCTACCACTACCAGTATTAATGGCGGAGAAACAGGGCAGATTAGTTTCGTCGGTATTATGACTACCACTGAGGAGTTTAACATAGTAGGCCTAAAGTATATATAGTAACACTCCTGATGATGGTTTGATCAATAAACCGAAACGTTGAGTCAAAATGAATTCCTTATCTTTCTTCGGAGTTGTTACTATACGGTACTTTACTAGTTTCTTTGTGGTTTCCTACTAGGCCTGTATATACAAGTTTAAACAGTGTTCCATCGGTAGGCCTATATCAAGATCCAGATGTATGTCATATGTCGCATTGACTCCATTGGTTTACGTATTTGTATATTACCAATACGTAAGTACGTATTGATAAGATACAAATGAAAACCTAAGTTTGTTTGTTTGATTGGTATTTAGCGCCGTACTATAGTTTATTTCACTCACATAACTGAGTGCCAATCGAATGGGTGAAGGAACCGCAATCAACAACACTGGCAACAAACATAGCGCAGGACAATCACAGACCGTAATACAAAGGCATCGGATCGGCTTCGTGTTGCCCTGATCTGTGAGAGCACCAGGACACCATGCCAACAGGAAGCTCCGCCCTAATATGCCTAGGTATAAACTAATGTAGAGCTAATATCGCAGATGCTAAATATTGATTTAAATTCACATCTATATTATTGAATAATCATGAATGGCTAAATAAATGACATTATTATATATAAATTTAAGTTTTAAGTACTTGAATTCAATGAACCTGTTTCGTCAACAACAAAAGATCTAACCAATTATTTGAACGCGGAGGCTGGAGTAGCGTGTTCTGCTTATCCATGGTGGAGGAGTGTTTAAAGGCGTGTGTTTATCATTCCAGTAATGTCGACGACATTTTCAACGTCAAAAGTTTGCTTTTGTTTTGTTCTGGGACACTTTGCTGCATTCCAAGAGTCGTGGGCCTACCACTAAGAAAGCAGATCCGATTTTTCATTGTAACCACAGACTGGGTTGTTCTTAAACTATCACTTGCAATAGGAACGGAGAGTGTATATTAACCACCCGTCAGGCAGTCTTTGACGGGTTTCTTTGTTTGTTATTTCTTACTTGTTCTCGAGTATTAACAAACACGGAATGTAATTTATCTCAAGGGAGTGAATGGCGATGAAGGAAAAGCTGTTGGCAACATGTAACTCGTTCTTTGTTGGATTGAAAACAGACTACAGAGCTTCATAATATTGTACCAATATATTTCTAGATAAATATGTTTGTTTGTGTGAATGGGGTTTAGCGTCGTACTCAAGGGTATCACTTATACGACAACGTACTGTCCATTTAACAATGTTCCTGACTTAAACACGGTGAAATCCCGTGAGGAAACAGCGTAAACCACGAAGCAGGATTAGTAAGCTAGTACGCCAACCACTATATATATGAGCCATGACCGCGGGCTTATATAGAAATGATATTGACTGTCAAGCTGGCTGTATGTACGATCCATAATGCGCAGATACACCAAATCATACATCTAAAGTTTTACCCTGATAAACACTACGTTAAATAAATTCATGCATCTCTGCACGTGTCGCTATGACCTATGGGTATATACGGTTCTACATACACTCCTACAAATAATGGTTCTTTGAGGTTCGTGGAAAAGAGGATAAAAGCGGTTCTTTGATATAAATACTAAATAGATAGGGAGAAATACTAGAAACAGTTGCCGCGCGGGCTCCATTCAGAACCATTAAATCTTCCACCATAGCCTGGACTGATTGATTGATTGGTATTTTACGTCGTGTTTAAGGGTATTTCGCTTATATGGCGGCGGTGTATTCCAACATTAATTGACACTAGCACAACCAACATGTGAGGCATTCCCATACTGTTGTTATGTTAATTTTCCTCCAGTGCTAAGTAAAGACACCATTGTGACTCTTCAACTGAAGAACCTTTAATGGTTCTATTATAGTCATATTTTTCTTAGAGTGTAGAAGTTCAGACAACGCTGAAGTTCATTGTTGCCAAATTGAGAGACAAATATATATGGTTTGACCAAATTCTGAGATCAAACTCTGTTATAATAATTGCCATGCAACTAAGGGACGTCTTCAGATAGCGCGTTGATTTCGTGTGAATTATTAAAAAGTTACACGAAATTTGTTTCTAAAACAACACAATAAGGGCCTACATACATAAAATGTTCTTTCAGTCTAAGCTTGCTCAAGAAACAAATCCCTAGCATTGACGTTAGCTGAAACTACACACAGCGTAAACCTCAACTTAGACAGCCAATTCCTTATAGTCAATGATTAATCAAAGGATTATAATTTGATTCTCCATATAATAGATTGGAATGAGTTGCTATCTTGCAGCTCAATTATAACAATGGGGCGACGTCTCTTTTGAAAGAATTATAATTTGATTCTCCGTATTATAGATTGGGATGAGTTGCGATCTTGCAGCTCAATTATAACAATGGGGCGACGTCTCTTTTGAAAGAATTATAATTTGATTCTCCGTATATAATAAATTGGGACGAGTTGCTATCTTGCAGCCCAATTATAACAATGGGGCGACGTCTCTTTTGAAAGAATTATAATTTGATTCTCCGTATAATATATTGGGATGAGTTGCTATCTTGCAGCTAAGCTATAAGAGTTGAGCGACGTCTCTTTTGAGAATGACTAGCCCCATGTCTACTACTGTGGAATTAAAGGCACCGCCCATTTTCATTACTCCATTGACAGCATAAAGAAACATGTCAAAAAATGGCTGACACAAATCCGTAAACTATTTCCTCCTTTGTCATACCACAATAAAAACGTGTGAAAATTGACAAACATACTCTCGACCCAGTCGCTGTGGTCTATTTATTTTTAGACAATTCCCGTGAGTGGATTGTTTTGGATTTTTTTTTTCCTTAGACCATATTTTTTCAATTCGTATCCAATCCCTTCAGCATAGAAGTCAGCATGTGGTTGGATCTGTGAGGTTAGCGACCATTATAAAAAGGTTCCAGTAAAGTAGACAAATATATAAAGATAAAAATAGTTAAGGCATTGACACCATTTCATAACTAGCTATTAAAAACGACCTAAAAGCTGAAAAACAATTTGGTATTTGCAGTTTTATACGCATATACACTTACTGAATCAAATAACTATATTTTGAGAGCGCAATGATTCGCCAAGCAGGCGGTGGCGTAACGAGATAGAAGGAGGGTTGAATTGTTGATAAGAACTACACGTGAGCATACTGTAATGCTTTGTTACTGTTCGGTATATAACCATTGGTAGTTCATTTCCTCTCAGTTATGTGCTGTCTCCACCACTAGTTATATCAGGGTAACCCTAAGAAGACAAGAACCCGATGACCATCACATAAGCTAATGTTATTTTTGGAAGCCTGGTTGTCCTTGGTTGTGCTTTCGGAGCAACGGACAACAAGAAGTTGGTCCGTCTTTACGTATTGGGATTGTCCCTCTTCATTTTAAATGACCTTGGGTTGGGTTCCTTCGTCTCTGGACTGACACATCGCGTCGGCATTTAATTAAAATGCCACAATCAAATGTAGATATGTTCAGTAGATATTTGGATTGGAAGCATACGCATCTAGACAAGAAATCCAAACTTTTGACTGATTTTCTAGGTGGCAACTATCCGAGCAAAGTTTTCTTCGAGAATATAGTTTTGCCTTCTTCCGAAATATCGATGGATCCTTTTTCGTTTTTAATTGGCTAATTTTGTTTTTTATGATGCTTTTTTTGTTTTGTTAACAGTTCCCGAATATTATATTACGTGTAGTAGTAATTCTGACATATCTGGATTGATGACAAGAAGAAAATCCAGCTGTATGTTTTATCCATCACACGAGAATGTAAGAATAAAGACCCCTTTGATATAGAGCTATAGATAGGCCAAGCATACCTGCCAGCCATTGCCCAGTACAAAGTTATAAATGGCTAGGAATATTGATGGTTAAATCATATATAATGTTAAGCACGAAAATATCACAAAGCTTGCTCTATGAATCATAAATGACCCCAACTCGAAGGGTAAACATATTCACAGGCTATACTTTGTTCACAGGGGTAGTCATTTCAAACCGAGTCTATTTCAGGAAAATTATCTCCACAGACCTAAAATTGGGGAGCAATGTGGTTGGTGATAAACTAATCCTTGTTTCTGTAGTTATGGCCCGCCCCCAAATGAGTTAGGATTTAACTCTTGACGTTCAGCTATCACCACATTACTGCGCAATTCGCTGGCAGATAAATGAAATGTCATTCGGAAACAGCTTAGAACTCCAAAAACCATGAAAATAACGTGATTCTGCCTACGCAGACTGATATATTTTTTTTATTTCTCAAATATATACTTAGTACCGGTATGCGATGAACGCCTCGTTCTTTGACCGGTATTCGGAAACAACTTTGCACTCATTAAATCGTACAAATAATCTGGTTTCCGCCAACACAGAATTACAGAGGTATTAGGCTGTATTTCATAATACAATCTTTGTGAAATGTCAAAGAGGTAAAAAAGAAGCAGCGATTACTTACAATGGCGTTTTGGTATTGAAGGCCGGGAGGGGCGATAATTATGTTTACACTCACCAGGTGGCGTCCATACACATGGCGTTATATGCGACATGTTACTGTAAATATTTATCATCATCATCTGTAAGCATATCATAGACGACTCTGACCACAGTTTATCTACAGAATTTCTCTCTAATTTTTAGGATAACATTAGAACATTGACTCAAATATTGGGGCCTGCAAAGTGATGCCTTCCCTGTACTTTTATTAATAACAATTCAAAAATGTATAAAGGAATATATATTGATGTTATGCAGTTAAAACGCCCCAATGTGTTTGCATGCTGACAATTTCAAAGATGTGAAGACCATTTTTTCTTCTTCTTTGAAATACTACATTTTAAGCAATTACAAGCAAAGATTTTTCAATGTGTCTGTATCTATTAACAATGTCAACATATCTTAAGACAAGTTTTACCATCATCTTTATTACATCATATTACATTTTGTGCAATTCCAACCGAATATATTTAGTGTGCATGTAAGTTGTAACTATCAACAATTTAAAACATTTTTCAATGCCTTTTAGCTTCTTTTTATTTTTCAAAATACTGCATTTTGTGCAATTCCAGGCGAAGGTTTTGCACTGTTCTTGTATCTAGGCTATAAACAATTTCAAAACATCTGAGACCAGTTTTTCTTCTTCTTCATTGAAATACCACATTTTGTGCAATTCCAGGCGAAGGTTTTTTCAATAATCATGCATCTATTGACTATTTTCCAAATATCTTAAGGTATTGTTTTGCTTCCAAAAGGACATACTTTTTACGATACTAAACTATGTCTCCGCCTTCCTTGTTTTCTTTCTAATCCATAAACCGACGTTCCTACTGATATAATGAAACACATCATATAATAGAGGAGCAGTGAATGGTTGTGTTTACCCCCAACGACAATAGCCAAGGTCTCCTGTATTTATTATGACTGGCCTATATAAACCCGTGTAAGGATCTCAAGTACACAGCGATCAGCCACTCGAGTCCACTTTGATCTCTCTCTCTCCCAGCAGGTATATATGTGTTAACGTATAACATGCTCGTGTTATATACGCGCTTATCTGTTATCCGGTATAAGTATACGATTGGGACAACACACGGGATCTGTGAACGAGCACCTGTCAGCGATCACTCAGGCACTTAGGATCCTATATCGGATTTGTTTTGTTCGTATTAACGCCCGTGTACTTAAGGATTTTCCACTCTTATATAGGTATTATACAATTATGTTTTCAATGCTGAATGTCATTTGAGAGAAGTTATCATATATCTACGGTGGACAGTTATTACCAAATTGCACGGTTTTTGTCTGTTTGTTTGATTAGGGTTAAACGTCGTATTGGGGTATTTCATTTATATGACGACGGAATGTCCACTTCTCATTTGATTATGTCGAAATAAAATACTTGGCAAACCGGGAAGAAACCTCGTTTAACCCGCGATTGCCTGAACTCGATTGGTAGACTCTCACCTGTAATCGGTAAATTGAACAAGTATAAGTAGCCCTGAACACTATAAGCAACGGTTGCAGGCCATCATTTTTAGTAAATCGATTGTCATTAAGCAGGTGCACGTTATAAAAGTGACCGAGTAGTTTAATTGCTGAACCCCATTCGATGTATTAGATATATCCACAACTAGCGATTTAATCTGGTGTTAGCGACAAATTGGCGTTTAATTGTACCATATTGTCACTAACTTAATGCAACATGTTGATGCTTGACGAATACAAGAAGCAGTGCCTTTACACAGGTTGTCACATGTTAAAAATGTTCTGTTTTGTCACCAAAAATACTGTCGCTTTTCTGGGAAGGGGAGGGGGATAAAGTGCGTTCATTTTCACACGTCTTTGGAACCGAATTACCAATCCGGTTGCCATGGTTACATACCTGATTTAGGACATGTAAATTGGTCTTAGGTTCATTTTCATTTATAAACGACCAGTCTATCCAAAATGTTGGCCGCACAAAGTATGTGAAGGTCGGGCAAATAGCCGGAAAAGTCGGCTCGTGTAGATTGACCGTATCAGAAACCCCTCTACCATTTGTCAACCGTGAAAGAGCAGTTGCTGGGCGGCCTAGTGATAACACGTGTTTCCGACAGGCACATGGCTGGTACCGCGGACAACATGTGCTCCAATCGTTCAACTAGCCACAACTGATTTTCATTTAGTGTAGTAGGAGAGATTTTAGCTTCAGCTTTTGCAATACCTTACAAGCCGAACCCAAGCAAAGCATGATCATCTCCGTTATATCCCCTCGCCTCACCCTACTCTCTTTCTCGCCTCACCCAACTAATGTGTTTAAATGAGCTCGCAAACTTCAACCAACGGAATAATCAATTATCTTGAAGATAGGGTGGGGGAGGTGGGAGGGGAGTGGCTCGGTGATTTGACCTTAAACGCAACTTGGTAGATAGGCCCCTATAGACCTGTGGCCATACATTCTAAAATAGAATCGATTCTACTTCCTACGTGGAGACATTAACTCTAAGATACATCCGGGCCATCTTGTTTTGAACTTATTTTATTCGCTGATATGTGGCAAACGTTGCCTTAAATATTGGCGGAAATCGATGCGCGATGGCCAGCCCGAAAGCAATCGGTTAAACCTCGCGAGATTCTCGTTACCGTGTATCACCAATGCACGTTAGTCTCGTTCTCTTTTATTTGACTTTCGGTGACCGCGTTCAAATTCAATCCCTGTGTTTTGAACACCCATCTTTCGGAGCCGTATTCTGTGTTACTGTTGTGTTCAGCAATATAACTCGAAAGGATAATGGCATCTTTGGAACTTTCGGTTGATGCTTGAACTATAAGGAATTTAGACTGCCACCGGAAGTGGAGTGAATTACTTATAATATCTCAGATCACATGACTTACATGCTCTATACCCTCGGTCGTGCAGATCGATATATTAGTATGCATCAAAATCGTACATTTTAAAAGTCATGATTCAACCGTATTTCCTTGCACATGATAAAGTTTTGAACTACAGCTACAGAATTTAACGAGAAAAGACCGAAAATGCATCACCATAGATGTATGTGATTTAGTGTTCAGTTCTATCACGGATATTAACGTAAAAACTCAACAAAATGGTTCAAAAGATCCGACGGAATTCGAGGTCAAAGTTTACGTTTGCTGTTTTTTGTTATTTAGACAGTTTCGACAGCTAAACTTAATCATTGTCAACATTCTTTCCGGTATGTCCTTTTTCTTGAAAGCAGATACAAGAGACAATGATGTAACTCCTGGCAGTACTTTATTGCCCAAATGCCCAGTGGTATGTAGGTCTGTGATGGATCATGCCCAACGCCAGGGATAATGATAGAACCTACCTACGACAACTAATAAGCGGATATTTATATGTACAAAACATGGTCATTACTTTCTCTCGAGATGTCTGTATAACCCATAACAACTCGAGATTAAGATCTATTTAGAAACTTTATCTTGAGTTATTATTATTTGTGGTCGACATTGATTGCTGGCGTTTTGGTGCTTTATTCTGGACAGAGGTAAACCTACAAAATTTTCTGAACTAGAATCTGTAATAGAATATTATCCCTATATAGCGAGAATATTGGACAATGTAATACGGTGTGTCTGTAGAACCGGAATTATGATCAGTAGAAAAAACTCTCACTGTCGTATTCAAAATGTTTGCATTGGCTGTGAGAGCGGAGATCTAGATGTTTTGTTGTTGTTGTTAATCAATTCCACTTCCTACGTCGTGACGTTGACTCTTAGATACACCCGGGTCATCGTGTTTTGCACTTGTTTATTTGCTGATCTGTGGCAAACGTCGTCCTATATATTGGCGGAAATTAATGCTTGCTGGCCTGATATGGCGTATACCGGTACGAGAGTTGTCTTAGTCTCGTCCACTATAGAAACTCTCGCGAGAATACGATAGCCTCTCCACCCAACACAAGGAATGCAAAGTGAAAACCTCTGTTTAAATTCCAAACATATAAATAAATAAATAAATTCTTTACTGAAATACTTCCTTGCTTGCCAGAAAATTCAGGCGCAGGTATACAGCCACAGTGTGGTGGGTGATTTCTAGTATGGTAAATCGAATGGAACATATAAAACGGACCGACGGAAGCCCATCTGTGTCAAAAGGGCAAAACCATGTTTCTGCACGCACGGCGCTTTAGGTTGTAAATTAAACCGGGTGGTTTGACGGCCATTTCGCGTATAGCCCCATACAGTATACATAAACAATCAAAGAACAGGCGTAGAGTAATTCTGTCCAAACATAAAACCCAGGGAAGTTGTCTTTTTTTGCACTGCCTACAGGCCAATAATAAGACGGTTCCTATTATACTTATCTCGAAGTGACTTTAGTTTTTTTGCTGGGCTATCGTTGTAAGGTCCCAGACCGACCCTAAAATATGGGAAATTTTATCGTCCCGGAGAAGCGGGGATAGTTTAGTGAACACTTGACGTGGTGTGGATGGCGATAGTATCATATTTTGAAAGGTCAGGAAGACAATATCAATAGGAAATTTGTCCGGAGGGACTGTGGCTCGCCATGAAGCGTCCACCATCAAACGGTCAGAAGGGCCACCGAACAAGCACCTGCGGAGAGCTACCGACATTTGATATTAAACAGTTGTTGGAATAACAATGCAAAACAAAGACTATAAAAGAACTGACCCATTTAGTGTCGATTTGCCATGTTTTTTCTTATCTTATTCCACTGACAATGTTGAACCAGCGGGGCCACCGGATGCACTATTGGCCACAAAACCTGAATTTTCAGTTCTAAGTCAGGGGAAAATACTTATCTTGACACTTATAATAACCTTAAACTGGACGCAACCATATCCCTAATACTGACACTAAAAATGACGTCATTTTAAATGACGGAATTTATACAATTTAACACCACTAATTGTTCTTATTTAACACCATGGTCAAGGATCTTTGACGTAAATGGCAGAGTATTATGCATGTCTGTGTTTAGTTGAACATCTGTAGGAAATTTCAACAACACTAACAACAATAACACTAAATACTTCGGCGAAATAAAACCTTCTTTTGTATACTGTGTCATAATGGCGATTATTGTTTGACGTTCGAGATGATGTTCACAGCACATTCCAGGTAATTGAAATGCCCGGCAACGTCAAGAGCTGGGTATGGTATTCCAAGACATTTACCACAGTTAAAGGCAGTCATTTCGTCTAACATATGAAAATGTCATTTTGTCTTTTTGTGTGTGAAGTCAGATTTTGCTGAATAATAAATTCTGAATGCGAAATACAGCAATTGGTGTTTGGACAATTTGGCTTCTGTTGCGTGCTTTCACAGCCCACTGGTATAAATGATGTTATCGGATCGCGGGCGATAATGTTTAGGAGCGCCCCCTATGGCGAGCCAGCATCCGGGTATGTAAGGTTAAATAAACCGCCCAATATTGCTCTCTCTGTAACTATACGCAAGCTGCCCACACTGAGTTAAAATAATATCTTGATTCAGACTAAGCCTCTCAGAACGGGACGAAGGAATGAAAATCAGACCCAGATGCAAAGGGTCGTGGCGGGTGAAGCTTAATCAAATATTTACCAATTCCACTTGGCCTCACAGGGCTCTGAAATAACATTATGAAATTCTACTCAAAGAGAAAAGCTGAGCTAACACACATAGAAAGATAAAAGAAAACTTGCTTCAGTAGAGCTAAGAAGAAGCAAGATTGTGCCAACAAAGAATTAGCTGAAATAAAATTTGATTTAATGAGCTATTTTTTTATCTCCGTGTTTGTATACGTTTGGCCGATAATGCTTGCCAACAAGAAAAAGAAAAAAAAATCGGTAGCTTTACACAATAAGTGCTTTGGAAATAAAGTGTAATCCCTCCAATCTGATTCAACATTTAAGGTAGGAACAGTTAGAACACAAAGTAAGCCCTTGTGGTTGGTTGATTCATTGATTTATTGATTCATTTCTTTATTAATTCGTTCAATCAATCATTCATAAGATGATTGATTGATTGATTGATTGATTGATTGATTGATTGATTGATTGATTGATTGATTGATTGATTGATTGATTGA